>MU271430.1:0-34922 GCA_021432655.1 Atractiella rhizophila
GTTGGCGAAGGGGAGCGTTCTTATCTCCCGCCAACCCCAGGTCACCTGCCAGGATTCTTTCCCCATTGAAAACATTATCGACGATCCCACTCCCAATGTTGGCCTATGCGGTTTCAGTAACGGTGTTCCTTACCCTCTTGACGCTGTCGGAGCAACTTTCCGGACCATTGTAAAGTCTTCCCTTCGCTCATCCTTCTCACACTGATTCGTCTCCCAGGATTCAGAAACCTGTGAAGGAATTAATAACATTACCAACATTTTGAGCATCACACTCCCAGATGAATCTCTAGCGGAGCGCCACACCCTTAGCGAACCAGGTCAAACTGCTACGCTTAGTGCAGCTTCGAATAAAGTCGATAGGTCCAAGGTCTCCATTTCAGCGGGGGTGTTTGAGGCAGTAGATCTGTGTGGGAGGTTCGATTTTTGGAAGGCGCAAATATCTTTTCAGTTCTAGCGGGATGCTGGCGCCAGCACTCTGTAATGTACAGGTTCTGTTAGACGGAAGGAGCTCGCTAAGCCTGAGAACAGAATTGAAAACTGAAAGTCAACGCTCGGAAGCGACATGAAACCCAAAGTTTTTATTCACATATAGGTCTATACACAGGAGAGCAATCTATGCTATGACGAATAGACAAACTAAATAGCAATGATCGAAATCAGCTCAAAGCCGACAGCTTTTTTGGGATGACTGCTCTGGTCCTTCCCCAGCAGCTTGAAAGTGATCACATGTTTCCCCTTCTTTACATTCTTGAACACGGTCTGTGGGACACCGATACTTGCTTTGAAGGACCAATAGCTTGCAAGCTTGACTCCATTCCGTTCGTCCCCATCCAGATCTGGCGACAGTCATTAAACAGTCATTAGTATTGATAGTGAGGATGACAAAAGAAACACACAAACGAGCACATCTCCAAGTTGAAAATTCTTCGTTCGCAACCAATCAATGAGGATTTCGCCTTCTCCTCCGATTGGAACGTTTAGCTCAAAAGAGACCATTGATCCCGGGTTTGTTGCGGAGAGGTATCGTTTATCACCACCAAACGTAACGGGTTCCCACCTCGACTTAACATTAATAAGATCACAGTCGCGATGAGAGACGCACCCCTCATTGTTCTTGATCGACAATCCAGCAGCCGCCAAAATACATCGCTCGTCTTCAGGCATCGGGCTGGATTTGACGGTTTTCGACAAAGGGAAGAAGATACCTTTCGTCTGCAAGCGTCCTTCATCTTCATCAACGTCATCTAGGGGAGATGGTGGATGGCAAGATTGAGACGCGAGATAGGAGGTTAGAACGCGGGCCATAAGTTCGTGGCCCTTCGCAGAAGGATGGTTGGTATCCAGAAGAAACAGCTCATCCACGCTTTCAAAATGCTGTAAAAGCGACTGCGGGTTGGCGAAGAGCAATTGCTTCAGACTCAAGACGGGCACTACAAGCCTTCATAAGTCATAATAAGGTCGCAAGAGGATAGCGTACCGTCGTAGAACGTCGCGACCGGAAGATGCAGGAACTCCGGAGACTTTGCCCAAGGGGTGTGAGCAGCTCTGAACAAGCTTGCAGTCTCCAATACGACGATAGCAGGTCTTGAACTCCAAGCTTTCAGCCTACGTACTAGCCTTTCAAACCTCTCGATGGCCGTATCCGTCAGAGGGTACACGTCGTTAATCCCAAACTCGAGCACAACTAGATCCGGACCGTCTTGCTCGAGTGCGTTGAAATCAGGTTCGCTGGAGGAGACAAGATGGTGCGGCTGGAATTCGTCTGAGGAAAACTGGAGGGAGAGCTCAGAGGATAAACAGTACGCGTAGTAGGAAGAGGGAGTGGCTGATTTCGCCGCATTGTAGACGGTTGCCTTGAAGGAAAGGGTATCTTTGGCCCAACGATCCACGTGAGAAGGCCAGCACTCTGTGGCAGGGTCAACACCACGACAATAGCTCACTATCCGCGAAACGTGTCAGTGAGGCAGCTTTTGAAGCAAGAGACGCGCTAACCGCTTCCACCGAGAACAACAACCTTCAGTTCTTCTTCCTCCCTTGCTCTATTCAGCACCCGTCGCACATCATTGCCTGTTCCTCCGAATAAAAGCGAACGATCCAGTAACTCCCTCTCTTCCCCGCCTCCAAAACAAAGTCTATCAAAAGAGTCGAAATGAAGTGTTGATTGTAAGGCATCACTGAATCGTGACAGATGGTCCTGTCGCTGTGGGTAGAGAAGCCATATTGCAAATAAGAGAGCCAAGATGAATCCTGGCAGGACAAAACGTTTTTGACCATTTCGTGAGCGGCGGTCGACCTGACGGTTTTCTGGAATGAAGTAAGGAGCTGAAGCCATAACGAGCGTAGAGAATCGGGCGTGAAAGGAGGACCTAAGTAGATGCTGAAGGTGGAAGTGGTTAGCTCTCACTGTTGCATCAGTGTAGTGTGAGGCAACACATTCAGGCAATACCGACTTCATATAGATTGCTCAAATCGCCAAGTGATGAGCACAACTTCTGTGGATGGAAGGCCCGACGTGTTTCAGTTGTCAAACCCAAGCAACACCATCAAACTAGTCCGACATTCAACGACTCGCCGTCCCCCTGTCAGTGCTGTCACATCAGCAAAGGAAGAAAGATGTTTCCAGAGTTTGGGGTTGAAACCAAAGTGGCTGCGGAGAACAAATATTGATACTCAGTAATGGTGTATTAACCAATGTCCTCCCTAGGAATATACCACAGTGGAGCATGCCAGGAATATGTCAAAGCGGCAATAATAGAAGAACTTGAAAATAATATGGTCGCTGGAGACAAAGAGATAGAAAGCGCCGATTACAGACTTTGTATGATGGCAACAGTGGACGCATCAATGCGAGTCTGCAATTGCAAGTACTCCTGAATTATACAGATCATCAGCCTTACATGAACAACACATCCGCCCCTCAAAATCATTGCATTCAAGCACTTTACTTCCTCATAATGAAGGTCATCAAGTCATTCAAGGTGACTGATTTGCAGAGGCCTGCAAAGGCACTTAGGATCTTGTCCTATTCATTCTCTGCACCCAGAACAGATGCACGCTACCATTACTAACACCCCTATACGCTAGCTCTTGAAGCATAACTCTGCCTCCCATTTCTCTCAGCTAAACTGCAACTCACCTCAGTCCCCACCTGCAACTTATACACACACAAAAGCTACCCTTCCTCCCACACAACGGGAAGAACACAACTAATGTCGTAGCTCCTTCCGTTCCGTTCCACGTTACGATAATCCAGGATAATCACTGCGATAGTCAGATACACCAGAGAAGAGAAACGGGACGAAGTTACAAAGCTTTGACGGTGCCGAACCTTATCTCACAATTCACCACGTGACCTCCCAGTCTCTCGCTTTTGTCAGTTTGTCAGCGGGATGTCTTTCTGCTGAAGTCCCAGAGTGAGGAATAAAGCTGCGACGTGTCGCTGAGTTTGTGACAGAATCCCAGGGGAGGTTTAAAGTGCGCCTCTTTTCGTGACGACTTCCCCAAAACTCAAATGGTGTCTTGGTTTGCTCCTCATTAGTGACCCCTGAAGCAGGCGTGATGGTCAAAGTCAACACAGCGATGCCTCCCAGTCTCCTCGCACTCCGCGTCCTACGGACCTCCAGTTTTCGTGCTCAGGGATACGTCTAGCAGCAAGCTTTTGGCCGCAGCTCCTATGAATCGACTCTTCCTATCTCTCTGCGTGGAATGAACGACATTCGGATGAGGAGTCACTCCTATCCCCCGCCGAATACGAGCAGAAAGTCCCATTTGCTTGTTCTCTCCCGCCTACGACACCTGCGTGGTGATAAGACAAACAGGATAACTTTCTTGTTTGCTTCCCGGAGAAAGAAGCCGTCTGGATACGTTGATCCGTGTTAGGGTCAAGTTGTAGATATTGAGCATTAGTACATTGGCTTTCTCGCGTCCGACTTGTACTTTTTAAATGAAAGAGTACTAGAGGTGCACCGGAGCTATTCAAACACACATCTCACTTTCCAGGGATGGCCCCGTCAAAAGAGGGAACAGGCACTCACAACTTGAATCCACTCGGGACCATCGACGAAGTCTGCTCTATCCACGGTTAATGCTGTGGAGCTGCGTTACACCAATAGCAGGCCCAAGCAACAATCGCTGCGCTCTGCTTCATCGAAGCACTTCATTAAGTTAATCACGTCGATCAAATAGGGCGAGCTCTAAAACCTGCTGCAGACATTTCCGTCCCCTCCCAGTAGGAATATCAAGTTCGATAGCTTCACTCACCTCGCTCTCAACTTTCGGTGTCAACATGTCACTTCTGTGCTTTGTTTCCTCCTCCCCTAAAAATCTTGATGATTCTGACAAACATGTCGTTATGCACTACGAGTTTACGAGACGAGCTTCAGCATTATGGAAGGAACGAAGGTGTGACGTTAATATCAGCTTATCAGCCCTTCAGGATACCCCTTTAGTTTCCGCCTATGCCGATGAGTCGATGTTTCCTATATCGCTCGCATTGGACACGACTTCCGATGGCTGTTTTGGCGTCAGTCTCATCCTCGATCCTGAAAACTTGAGAATTGCAGGCATGAACCTTCTTTCTCAGCAAGGCAGTCATGATTTGTGCGAAGAAAAGGTCACTCTTCCCATTCAGGTCGAATTGTTCTTTCTTGAGGCTTGGGATGTAAATCCTTTCGACGACCTTCCACACGAGATTCTCCTTAGCGTTTTCGATGGCATGGTTACCTCCTCTGATTATGATTTTACGGATCGAGGCTCGTCGCGTTTCTTTCAGCACATACAGCTACTTCGCTGCGTTTGCAAACGCTTCAACCGTCTTGCACTGACAACGCTTTGTCGCGTCCTTGGGACTTTCGTCGAGCGGCCTGGAGGAACAACATTTGGATCTGCCCGTCTCGCATACCTCCCAGTTGATCCTCTGGATATATTCGCTCGATACCCGGAAAGTTTCGCTCCTTACTTGAAGAGGATCGGCTTGCGGGGAGTTGTAGAGCCATCGAATAGGACTTTGCGGCGCTGGAAGCTTCTGTTAAGCGCTTTTGGGATGTGTAAGAACTTGAACTGGATTGGGATATCGGTCAAACCTCCACAGAAGAGGAAGAGAAAGGAAGCTTTGTTGAGAGCACTGGGTGGGTTGACGAACCTAAACTACCTTCAACTCGCGAACAAGAAAAATCATGGCTATTCGAGGTGGGACTCAGAAGATTTGGCATTTCTTTTGCGCCAGACAGTGGTGACCAAGATTGAACGTCTAATCTTGGACGGTTGGGATTTGAGTGTTTTCAAAGAAGGTCTGTTCGACGCTTCCTTGACGAATCCGAGAATGCATCTCCTACAGATTCGATCTTGTCGAATTGGTTTCGACGTGCTCCAAGATATCCTACGATTCCTGCTGCCGCATGTTGATGACTATCCTATCATCCCTATCCCTTCCAAAGGGAGAGTCTTCCGCTTCAGCTCCTTCTTCCCCAACCTCGGACTTATGACTCCTCAGTCTCTCGTGCCACTACTCCTCGCCCATACGACTTATATTCACGGCCTTTGGATCGAGCTTACGTCTCACTCTAGGCAGGAGAGAGAGCATGCCATGCCAAAGCTTCCTCATAGCATCGATCACTCAGTCCATGGATTTCATGGTGCGGTAATCCTTTTATTCGAGAAGTGAGCATTAAATTATGGATAGAATTGCGGGCACTCAGCATCAATGGTGAGCACGAGAATTCGACCCTAATCTCAGCAACATTTCTCGATGGACTCGATTGTCCTTTCCTCTGGTTACTGCAAATCAACTTCTGTTTTCTCAACACGTCGTCAATCCTAGCTTTTCTCTCGACGTACGAGCGCTACGCCTCCGTTCGGACAAGCAATCTCTGGATGTACTACACTCCTTTCTGGGGAGACGTGGAAGAAACGGCACAGGATTGGGCGAGGAGATTGGCGGGCTTGGAAGGAGAAACGGGAAGGTTTGAAGATTGGAAAGATGGGGAGATGGGAGACAGAGTTTATGAGGGAAAGCATTTCGCATTTTGCTACAACGAAGGAGGGTTTGCGGCAGAGGACGAATTGTCAGCAGGGTTTTGGGAGTGAAGTGAACCTTTCCAACTCAACGAATCGAAGGCGACACCAGAACCCGGATGCTAATCAAGACGGTATTCACGACTGGAAAGAACCATTTGCAATTCAGCTTGTCCTTCGATGCCGAACCCGTCCAACTACCTTGCACTCTTCTCCATTCTGTGTTCCGAGATGTGATCGTTGAAGGTGTCTGCTACCAACATTCAAGGATCCGTTCAAACGGAAGTGGTGTTTTCCGCTAGGCAACGCTCTTCCGCCTAGTGCGATGAGAGAACGTTCGCATCGGCTGCTATCCTAGATTTCTTCTGCAAGCGTTGCTTCTCATATTTGTCCGAGATTTTCCCTCGCCAAGGAGGATCATGTCAGTTTGTTGTTTTCCCAGTACTGTTTAGCTTCTTTCCTTGCTTTCCAGCGAAAATCGTACAAGCTGGTACTGACAGGACATTTTGCGTACAGGAAGTCAGATTAGGTGACATGAATCACTATTTTACCATGCTGTGTCTTCCCTCATAAGGGCGATCCGAAGAAAGATGTTTGACCAACCAATATGAGCTCCCTGTGCATAATTCCCATGTTTGCTGGTTGCGTGAGTTTCTACCTTTCAAGCCAGATGCACACTAAGCTTGGGGACAAGGCCTTTCATTTGCGTTACAAGACGCAAGAGCCGACTGTCAAATCTTTCCTTCGCGACCTCATCCTGCTGAGTTTAGCATTTCTCATCATCCCAATGTCAGGCGAATTCAACAATCACGGCGCAGTTGGAGTCTTCCTTGATCAGGCTAAGAAAGCACTTCAGCTTTCCAGCATTTATCTTTCCACGCTGTGCTCTAGCATTGTGGTTTATCGACTCGTCTGGCACCCGCTTCGCGATGTGCCTGGTCCGTTGCTGGGGAAGCTGAGTCAGTTATGGGCATTCTATAGGTCTGTTCCCGTCACCAAATTCTATATCTTACAGAATTCTGCTTTAGCACCTACCGAGGCGAGCATTATAAGGATGTAGAAGCACTTCATCGGAGGTACAATTCTGCTTTCGTGAGGATAGGTCGAGGTTCTCCATCTTTGTAGGCATGCCTGACGGTGATGAGCCAGGGCCTAATGAAGTATCAGTTGTGCATGAAGATGCAGTAAACGATATTCTCAGTGGAAGCGCCAATCTGCCTAAAAGTAGACAGTTTACAGGTGTCAGAGGAGGATTTCAGCCGGCCTTGATAAATATTAGAGATCCTGCTGTGCACGCTGAGCGGCGCAAATATTGGGCAAGAGGTTTTACCCCTCAAGCGTGCGTCCCAATTTATGCATCGTAGTACCATGGCTTACAAATTCGGACCAGCCTGAAGGAGTATAACGTTGCAATGGACAAGAGAGTCGTTGAGCTTATGATCCATTTGAAAGCACACGCGAAACGTGGACCCGTGGACCTGAATCCTTGGTTCAAAGCTTTCTTGGTGGACGTAGTAGGCGATGTGTCTGGATTCAACTTTCAGAAGATGTCAGATGGATCCGATAGCGATGGTTTTTGGGCAGCTCTTAGCCGCTGGGTGCAACTAAATGCGTCATTACGAAAGGTTCCAGCCATTTTTTATCTGTTCAACGAGCTCTTTCCTACTCAGATCTTAAAAATGTACGGCGTGATGAACAAGAAGTTGAGGGAGCGATTGAAGAAGAGAGACGAGTCAAAGGATATTTTTTACTACATTGTCAGTTTCTCCTCGCTGCTGTGAGCTAGTCTTACTGTGCGCCTAGCTTGGAGATGTCGCGGATAGAGACCCTGAAGAGATTCTCCCACAATATACGCGAGAAGCGATCCTCCTTGTAACTGCCAGTGTGTGATTCGATTTTGCTCATTATCTTCCTCTAAAACATACAGGCGCTGATACGACTCACGCTGCGGTTCTCTCTTTGGTCTACGAGCTTCTTTGCAGTGAATTCAAATACAAAGAGCTTCAAGGAGCTATCGATTCTCTCTATTTCGACATAGGCGCTTCTGGTGCAGACCCGCTTCCTCAATCTGTCCTCTGTTCTAGCGGGGTTCTCAGCGCATATATCAACGAGATCTTACGCATTTTCCCTCCAGGGAAGTCTGGTCAGCCTCGAGAAATACCGAAAGGCGGAAGAACCATTTGTGGGAAATTTTTCCCAGAGGGAACTACCATTTCTACGCCTGCTTATGCCATGCAGCGGAGCCCGAAGTTCTTTAGTCCTGGCGCTCATGAATTCCGACCAGAAAGATGGCTGCATCCCGAGAAAGAGGCGAGTACTCCCCTTTCCTCGAATGTTACTAAACGGAGAACTAGGAGAAATTCTGCCCTAAGGTTTTCTTTCCTTTCAGTGTACGCTTCCACTTCAATTCATTAGAGTCCTTCATAGCCTCACGAATTGAGCAGTACGGACCTATGAATTGCATCGGGAAAGGCGTAGCTTTGGACGAGATGAGGACGCTCATATCTGTTTTCCTTAGAACATTTGATTTCGAGGTTGTCAAAGGTGGTGGATTTGAGACATTTGCTGAAACCCAGAAGGACTGGATTGTTACAGTGGCTGGGCCACTGACTGTAAAGCTACGGGAGAGGAAAGTATAATTGAATTTCGTGAGAAATAATATACACAGGATACATGTGCCCTTGAGAGTTTGAAACAAGCTTGAAGGTTGGGATCATTGCACAAGCGATGGTTATGATGACAGAACTGATGGCTCTGAACTAAAAGCAGAAATGTACAAAGTCTGCCTTCAACGATAGGCAACTCTCCTCCTTTTCCTTCTTATCCCCTCATCAGCCTTATCTTCCACCCACCTCCGTTTCCCTGATCGCTTCAGCGTCTCCTTCTCTAAGTCGTGATGAGGAGGCGGCCACAACGAGCGAAGCACGATATCGTTCTCGAGCTCTTCTTCCAAGCATCCATCATCTTGCCCGTCTGCGTTCACAGCACCATCTTCCTCTGCTTGTAACTCTTCCTTAAGCGCAGCGCTGTTCTTCTCATCCGAATATTCGGTTGCCGCACCCCGACATGAGATTGAAAGACCAAATTGTCTCCTTAACCGCTGTTCTTCCTCTTCGTCGTACCTCCAGTATGCGTCCTGCTCCTCCAGTTCTGTCTCAGCCATATCATCTTCGCTTTCCTCCAGATCAGGCGGCATGATTGCGCGTCCTCGAAGCTGAAACCACTTCCTCCTTTTCTGTAGCACGGATGCATACAATCCTCTAGGTTTCCGCGAGATCCGTTGACGTCTGAGGTCAAGACGGCGAGAACAAGCACATTTTAACGATCGGGAAGTAGAGGGGGAAGAGGAGAAAAGAGGGACCGGCTCAAAGAACTTTGAATGTTCTATCGAATTTTCAGTTAGCAGTAAGTCAGGAACTAAGCAGTAGCGGACCTGGGAGGATCCACTTGAAGTAAGCGCGGATGAGGAGGATCAGACCTTCACGCTCTGTGAGATTGGAACGGAGGTGGACGCGTCGGGATTCGAAGCGGTGGATGAACCGCCAGCTCTTGCGCAGTGCTCCGAAGGTGGGAGCGTACAGGTCTGAGCGATCTTCTGAAGTGAAGTGAGGGTAGAGACGCACTGTACCCGCAGGATCACCATGGGACTGCTTTCATTACAGGAAGGGAGGGACGAACGGTAGAGGTCAGATGACCAGTGGAATTGTCCTGCTCCTCCAATGATGGAGCAGACGGTTGATTTGGAGGATGTGCAGGCGACAGGGGGATAGAGCCCTAGCAGGACTCCATGAAGAGGAGGAAGTGGAAAGTTCTTCCACACCATCATATATTGAGTAGAGCCGACGCTAACAGGGATAAAGTCGAGAAAGAAATGTCTCAGCTTTCTCCTTGTTTGATCTGAATCGAGATTCGCAACATAAACTACAGAAATATGTCAACAACTTTTGCATAGTGAGGGAGGGAGGGGAACGTACGAGCTTGAAACACTTCTGACGAGCGAGAGAAATGGAAGATGGCCGCATCTCCCTCTTCCCATGCGGAACTCTTTAAAGCGCTTTCTGCGTGAGCATGAAGAGATGGGAGGAAGAAGATGAAGCGCCGCTCCAGCTCATCAGACAAGCGGAACCTCCCTCTCCCTCCTGATGCTTCCAGCAACGATGAAGGAGGGAGGTGAACACCGACATCTGAATAGAGGTGGAGGAGAGCGGTATTTCGGGACAGGTGGGAAAGGGAGAGGCCGTAGGCGGTGGGTGGCATTGGTTAGGTGGGCTGGGTGTTGTTGAAGACGTTGGATATCCTGTGGCGGTGGTTGAATGTGGACAGTGGGAGAAGAAAGAACCCTTGAGCTCTTGTACGAGAATTGTTGTTGTGGTGCTCGTGAAATAAGGTTAAGAAACAAGACAAGAGGACAAGGACGCGTCTTCACTGACGCAGACGACAGACGCAGAATCAATGATGTAGAATACGCATTCGCCGCGCTGACATGGAGCATGAGTACGATAAATGTACAATAATGCGAAGTGAAGTAGTTGAATACGGTGGGTGACATTGTTCAGAAAATGCTATCATCTCCAGTGCATCCTCCTAGAGTTGACGTTAAGTCTGCTGTGAGATACTGATGAGTAATAAGGGAGATTATTGGCTGAGGCACGAAGCAGAGGCAATTGATAGCGGCCATCTTGTTGATATAGACTACGAAAGCTTGTCCCTTTGTCCACCAAGTTGAAGGCTCCTTGCCCTTGAGTCTTGACAGTCTCCTAGCAACAAGGGGTGAACACCGAGCCTGAACATAGATGTCGCAGCTTAATGCAGGGTAGATTGCATGATAATCCGTGGATAACGCATTTGGATGGCGCGTCTACAAAATGTCTAATTAATTGCACGGTGCAACTGAAAGATATCAACGTATCCACACGCTCAACCACTCAATGCGATGCTAGCTTAATATTACTCATTCATAGCGGTCTCATATGAAGAATGTCATTCAGTCTCATAAAGGAAGAGCATACGGTAGCGCCTCCCTTCCTTGTCCACTTCAACATCTTAGAACGCGTTCTGTCTTTTAATTGCCTCCCGTCCTTTCCCTTTCTGCCATCTATCTGTCCCTCAAGCCTTGCCTCTGGCCACACTCATTCTCTGCCTGTCACGTTTCCTGCTCCCTGCTGCGGAGAACTTCCGCCGAACATAGCCAACACCAGGCGTACAGTCGCGTCGAAAACAACGCACTATCCATCATTGATCATTCCCCAACGCGTATCGGCCGTTCTCCAGCTTCTTGGCGTAAAATAAGGCAGAAACATGGATCTCACGCTCGAAGAAGACCCCGAATTTGCTCCTCCTCCTCCTCTGCCCTCTCCTCTCACAGCAGAAAACACGACATCCAACGCGACTAGGAAAGAGACGAGCATGGAGATGGAGATGGAGGTCGACGAGGACTTCTTGCTTCCTTCGTCTCCTTCCCTTCCCATAGTGCCCCAAACTCAACGCCACGTGAACACCTCAGAAAACGCGTCGTTGCTTCCTCCACTCCAGCTGGAGGTGGACATCGACATGGGTCTGGAGTTGGGCCAGGGTATGGAGATGGAATTAGAGGCGGAAATGCGAAACGAGAAGGAGGTGGAGATGCGGACTCGTCTTGGGAGGAATCTGTTGCTTCCGACAGCAGAAGGGGAGAGGAGTGAGTTTGAGGGAAGAAACTGGGATGGAGAGAGGGTGGTATGGAGGAGGAAAGTACCTTCCAATAAGAGTAATACTCTGGTGGACGAAAGGGTAGGTTCCTTGTCTTCTATTTGGTGGGACGGCGACAGTTCGTGAGAGAAAGTTTCACCTTACACCTTTACTTTGCGCGCCAAGAACGTCCCTGTTTGTGTGGTAGATTGGGGGCGTTTGTCTTCAGCGATTTTGATACAAATGTCAGGGAGAAATGTACCATGACGCAACCCGCACATTGAAGGGTTACGTGACCAATTAGCCTCTGTTCTGTTTTCCTTCTGATCGATGACTGCTTAAATATTTTGCTTTACTCATAGGACCAATTTGGCTTCCTCCCTCTCCCGTTTCAGAATTTCAGAACGGGTATGTCTAGATACAAGTTCAGGAACGGATCTGCAGAAAACGAGACAAGGACAAAAAACAGTACCCTGTCTTTTTCCTTTCCATGCATACGCATGCGGAGTTCAAGGGGAATTGCGCTTCATTTGTCTTGTCTTCCAGTTGTATTTGTCTGCTTCTTGGATAGCGAGAGGAATGTGCACGTCAGTCTTCTTCCCTATCCTCTCTTTTGTTAGAGCAGGAAGACTTGGAGCGCGACGTAGCGATTTATAGTCAACGTATTGGGGGAAGGTCCTCATAGCGTGCAGGAGTAAGGACTTATGCCCTCATTGGCATGGCCATGGTGCTCTGCTGTCACACGAGGAAGAGTTCCCCTGTGCCGCCTTTAGAGCGAAGATATTCAACTTTAGTCGCTTGCAGATACCGAACATGTTTCGCGAACTAACAGAATTTTTGCAGAAAGAATCGTTGGCAGAACTTTCGAAGGCCTTCCTCTCCGCGCCCATGCATCGGCTCATTGACAACGCGAAGAAGGAGATCCTAGCGGAAAAAGCACAGAAAGCAAACGCACCAACTCCCATATCACCTCATTCACAAGTTCTTCCAGCTACACTCTGGACCGATAAATATAGGCCATCACGATTCATGGACCTTTTGGGAGACGACAGAACGCATCGAGCAGCTCTCACTTGGCTCAAGTCGTGGGACTCGTGCGTGTTTCCGTCTAAAGTTCCAAAGGAAGGAAGGGCGAAGAAGCGGTTCAAGAGCTCGCATCCTTTGAGCGCCAATGGATTTGCAGAGGGAGACGAAGATAGGGATGCGTGGAAGCGACCCCGCGAAAAGGTCGGTGGTATTTGATCATTCCATGACATAAAGATGCTCACCCTCTATGAACGCAGGTTCTGCTCATGACCGGACCACCAGGACTGGGAAAGACGACTCTCGCCCAGGTCGTAGCTCAAGCGGCGGGGTACAGGGGATTGGAGGTCAACGCTTCGTTTGTCTCTCTTGATAATTCGTTCTTGAGCTCATTGGCCCGAAAAGGGACGATCGATCACAAGCGACAGTAACTGGCATGATCAGAGGAGCCGTTGAACACACTGGAATTGGGAAAGTGCAAGAAGGTGGGAAAGTGACGAATGAAGAACGACCTGTCTGTGTTATTATTGATGAGATTGACGGTGCTGGTGGAGGAGGAGAAAGCGTGAGTCCATTACATGTAAGGTCTCCCATGCTTTGTACTGAACCAGTCGTTGGGTGTAGAGTTTTATGAAGGCCTTGATCAAACTGATCACAGGAGGGGAGAAGAAGAATATCAAAAGCAAGTCTTAGCATGATTTCTGGGACGCATACATTAACCGTTCTGCAACAGCCAAGAACAAGAAGGCAGAGAAGCCGCTCCTCCGACCCATCATCTGCATCTGCAATGACCTCTACGCCCCTGTCCTGCGTCCCCTCCGGCCTTTCTGCAAGGTTCTTCGATTCTCTCCTCCCACCAATACGATGCTGGTGAAACGTTTGGCGGCTGTCTGCGAGCGGGAGACGATGCGATTCGAACAGAAAGGTCTTCGGGAACTCGTTGAAGGCGTTTCAGGAGACTTGAGGGGAGCCATGAACTGTCTGCAACTCCTCAAGAAAGAGAGGAAAGTAGATCAGACCTCTGTCAGACAAATTGTTAAGGAATTCGGAGGGAAAGATGCGGGTACCACACCAATGACTGTTTGGGAGAAGCTGTTCCGCGTGAAGAGGGAGAAGTTAGGTGCGGCCTCTCTTTCAACCTCACGGTCGTTCTGACCTTGAGGCAGAGACTGACAATCGATACTTTGACGAGGTTTCGAGACTGGTGAGCACATGCGGGGAGTACGATAAGCTTTCACAAGGTTAGGACGACTCCTTCCCCGCCGTGTTTAGCCTCACTTGAGGCCAGGTTGTTTCGAGTTTTATCCTCGATTTCACCATCACTCTTCTTCCTTCCTCGATCAAGTCACAAACGCACTAGATTGGCTTGCTTTTTTCGATTCTTTGGACTCCCGCATCAGAACGGAAAGAGACTACGAGCTCATGGCTTACATGCCCTACTCGGTCACAGCTTGGTATCCAATATTTGGAAGCGCGAAGGGATTTGGCGGCGATGAGGTTAAGCTGGAGTGGCCGAAGGAGGATTATGAGGTCCCTTTACCACTTATTTTGCCGAACTGGTAGACTGATCTTACAACGGCGCAGGGATATCTCAAACGAATGGCTCATGAGGAAATTTCCAACAGCTTTCGCCAAGGTCTACCTGTGGAAGTACGAAGCATTTTCACAAGCGTCAACACATCTCTGGAGCTCGCACCGTACATGATGCGGATCCTCTCACCGGACCTAAAACCAGTTCGCCTCCCATCTTAGTATCGACGGCTAGTTCTGAGGTCTTTTTTAGATAAATTCGCAAATTATCAAGCAAGAAGAGAAGCAACTGCTTAACAAACTAGTGGATACAATGGGGAGAATGAAACTCGCATTTTATCAGGAACGTAACGACGATGGACAGTTGTCGTACAAACTAGAACCGTATGCTCACTAATCACAGCGATCTGCCAGACACTGAGAACGTTGACAGCGCAATCGATGTGTTCGTCCACTATGAGGGAAAAAGAGCCCCGGACATTCCGGCATCGCGATATGGTGTAAGACAACTTGTGACACGCGAAGTATGTGTACTGTCTGCCCTCAACCCAATCTCTAATAAACACGGTAGATGGAGGCGGAACTCATCCGCCGGACAGAAGGGCGAACGGAAAATCCAGATAATGTCCAGGATATCTTCGACGCTTACAAAAAGTACAACATTTGATAATCTGCCCTTCCTCTTCTAACGAGTTGACAGGCAAAAACCAGTCGCGTCATCTCAAGCGGAACAAGAGACTGTAGGGTATTCCTAATCCCACTTCTGCTGCTTATTGCAATGGTTTAGGTCGCCAAAGACTTCTTCGGTCGACCGATTGTCAAAAAGGCTGAAAAACTGGATAAAGGTGCGATTGACTTACCCCCTAGCTTAGGCGTGGACAAGAAAGGGAAGGCAGAAAAGGGCAAAACACAGTGTTTATTCAGGTACCAAGAGGGTTTCAGCAATGCTGTTCGGATTCCCAGAATGATCGAGGACTTCTTATAACCGTTTCATACGATACCTTACTTCTAGTTCAGCATTCGTATTTCTTGTACAATTCTTGATTAGCTCTCAAAGCAATTGATCTTGGTCCCTCTCTCGATGCACATTTCATCTTCACAAAATGCAGTAAACATACGTTAAATAGATACCGCAAAATGCACCACCAACGAAGGATTGTGAAAGAGGACCTCAACGAGAACTTGATGGAGGTTGCAAACTAGCCTTCGAAGCTGCGTGCTTAACTACGAGGCATACCTAGAGTAAGCTCTGATTTGTGGCCCCTTTTTATAAAATACCTGCGCACAAGATAAGCAGATAGTCAAGCAAGATAAAAAACTGAACCCAGAGGATAGGGATCATCAATATGCTAACCCCGGCCAACAGGCTACATCCGCCGCCAAGTCCCAAGTGCCTGTACATGGCATTTGCCACAAGAGGGAAGAGTGCACCAGCAAGGCTGCGGAATAACGCGCTACCAGCCAGAAGAGAAGCAGCGAATCGTGGGTAGGAAAGAACGACATAGAATGTGCAAGATTGAAAAATAAGGTAGAGACCAGCTGTTTCTCCCTTGAATGTGCTGACTGCAGTGATGCAAAATACTCACGGACGTTGAGAGCAGAAGCGATAACAGGCGCGATCCAGTGAATACCTTTCCGTGACAACCAACCTGACAATTTATTAAGCGAAGATCGAACTGCACCAGAGGACACAAGGACAAACCAAAAAGAAACAACCTATGAGGCATTCGGTCAGCCGGTAATAAAAGGTAGGGAGAGGCGTACGAGATAGGCGGAAAGATTGAGCCAATGAGGCCAATCTGGAGTACATGTTCTGGAGTCCAAGTGCCAGTTCGAACGATGAACGTTTCGACGTAATATCTTTGATACGCGACATGTGCCACAAATGTCAGAATAGCTCTGCTCCACCATCAGTAGTGCCCCGCGTAGTTAACGGAGTGAGGCTAACCCGACACCTATAACAAGATTCAGAAACTGTAAAAAGCATCCTTGAGCACGAACCTATACCCAAAAACGGCAATCCACTTATGCCTCCATCAAATCCGTGAATCCCTACGAACACAAGCGGAAACGCCTCAAACCTACTTGACGTCATGAAAATCTGATGAGGTTCGAGGGGATGACACTTGCCATAAATAAAAAACTCCATACTACCATTAAACATGAATCTGCGTTTGTAGGAATGAATGCATGCAGTACTTACCAGAAGCGCAATGTAGAAGTCCACGAAGAAGACAACAGGCTCAGTCAACAGCTGAAATGGTCTAACGAGATTCTCAAACAAAATATTCGCAGCCGACAGGTGAGCTTGGTCTAATTCTGATTGGCTGCGAAGGTCTTCATTCCCTGTGAGCTTGCGCAGTCTCCGACTGCGTTTGAGGAGAATCGTAGCGCTGTATGTCTCTGGCAGGAACAACGCGACGAGAAGTAGGCAGAAGCTCGAAATCCACAAGAGCTGCAGCGGCAGTTACTTTATTTGCGCGTGTGGCAACTGATAAAACTTACTTCATAAAGGCTCCATTTCCAACCGTTGGCTTCTACAGGAAAAGCTAAAAGGGATGCATAAGACAGAGCATGTTGAATATGAGCGTGCAACTCTGTCTCACTTACCGCTAATAACCGGTCCCATTACGGGAGCGAGGAAAGCTGCAACAGTGCTGAGAAGTGGGAAGGAGGTTAAGGTTGAAGGACTGGCGCACAAGCAACACTCCAACAGCTGATGGCATACGGTACTTTTTCAGGAGACCAAACTGGTTGTTCCTCGAATCAGTGATCAGTCGATATCAGCAATAAGAACGCTAACTGTCTGACAGAGTTGCTCCTCCTGTTGAAAGTGCCGGACTCGCAAAGAACCCGTTGAAGAATCGCATCGCCATGAGTACGGAATAGTTCGTCGTTGCGACGGCTGGGATCTGAAAAATGACGAAGAGTAACAGGGTAATAAGATAGGTCGGATTCCTTCCAATAGATGGTATCTCGGACAACGGAGAAAGGATCATTGGACCTGCGAAGTCTGAGGAAAGTTGAATGACAGGAAAACCGGCTGACCGATGCCATAGCCAAGGATGAAAAGGGAGAGGCCGAGTGTTGATTTAGTAGTTGAGACCTCGAACTCTTCTGCAACACCGGGTATCGAAGAAGCGCTGCAAAGAATTAGCAACATGGCATATGGATGACAAAATCTCACTATATTGCAGACCCTATGTAAACGGACCATGTAAGAGACATGATTAAGCAAGTCGTGAGGGCCTTTTTTGCAAAGCTCCAGTTCTGGGGGTTCTCTTCGTCATCCGAGCCATACCAATCAACAAGATTGGGGTCAATTTTTTCCTTCTCGAATGTTTTATCGCCGATGGTTCCTTTCCTGCAATCCTCTGGATCTGCAAGAGTGCATGATGAATTAAAACATCCATTCAGGTCGCTGCCTTCTGCATGCAAATCATTGCAACACTTCAAAGTAGAGTTTCGAGAGGTTCTGGGAAGGTATATGGGGGGAACCACAAAGTCGTTACGCTGCTCCTGGTGAGGAAAGAGGCGTCCGCGTGAGAGGTAGTGCAAGCAAACTCCAACGGAGGAGTCACGAAAGGAAGAAGTAAGTGCTTTGGTAAAGGACATGTCGACGTCGAGTGAAGCAGTTGTGAACATCGAAGGGAGGGGGTTTATAAATGTCTCTATGTGCTGCCCATAGCTGGATGCACCACCAGCCAGTCCTCCGACCTCCTCTAAGCATCGGACATATGTGAAATAGAAACCACATCACTCCTGCAATTGCGTGCCCACAGTATATAGCGCAATAGCCCTGGGGTCTACGGAGGTTGGCTGAGCCAACCAAACTCGGCGTTTAGAGTGGTGCCCTCCCCCGGCTGCGTGAGAGATGAGACAGTCACTCGCGTCAAACTTGAAGATGACAGAATGTGTCGGTTAATGACCAACACAGACCAACTTTCACCTCACGGGACGTTTGTGTCTCTTCCACTGGCAAGCGACTAGTAGAACATGACAACTTGCCAGCATCACCATGTCAGCGCCGAATCTCAGCCAGGAGCCATCTGTACATGAAGAATCTAATAAAAGGAGCCCATCCTAGCTATTCATTGTAACTGGCCTTGCCTGAAAATCTTGCAGGTAACCTGCGGTAACTAGTGAGAACTCACGATTCGAGGGCAAAAAATAATGTCGCTCCCTCCAGCTCTACCACTGCTTTCTCCTTATACTCAACATTCAACAAAGATAGGGGCTCAGTCGCTTAGATGAGGCTGAGAGGATTTACGGTGCAGAGACTAAGCAAGAGTGAAGCTCCCATCAAGACGAACTAACGTCGTGCTTTTAGCTGTTCGGTTCCGACTTTGCTGCTTTGCAAAGAAGGGATTCATCTGGAAAGCAGCAGCAGGCAGGGCGCAACATTCCTGTCCTTGTGATGAATACGTATCTCCATTTCCAGATTATAAGACCTTGCCACTGTAAACAAGATTGAGGATTCGCTCTCCACTCATTGTCACTAGAATTTATAAGAATTATGAGCTAGACAAACTTCGACCGCGAAGTTGTTGAACAAGGGCTGAAGCTTGAAAACGAAAGCAGCCAGAGATGCCATAGGAGGAGCACAAGGCTGAAAGATCATAGCCACGAAGAAAGAACGAGTTATACGGCACTATATCTTCTAAATCTTTCAAGCACAGAACACAAGTTTCCCTTTCCAAATGTGACCGCAGAGGGATTTTCATATACTGAACAAAATCAGAAAGATGAAAGAAAGATCGAAGTGTATGTGCATCAGCGTAGAATTAGTCTCTTCAGTCACTGAACTGTGAACAATCGAACGAGGGAACGAACGGTATTAAACAGGTTGAGGATGGAAGAAAGGAGCGACGACCCAGTGATAGATGTCTGAACGAATCCACAAGAGACCAGAGGGCAGAAAATAAAGAGGTATTGAATGTATGTTTCTTTGGAACCGAACTGAGCAACGCAAATCTTGAGTGTCCACCAACTAGGCGTGCTAGGGGGAAAATAAGGTAGGTGTATTTACGTTCTTTGTTGGTTGGGATATGAGAAGACACTGAACTGGTTGGGGGACCAACCTCCTGCTACTATGGTCAATCGAAGGAATAAATGGTCTGTAGAAGAGAAGGAAAACATCGACAAGGCAAGATAAGGGAACGTATTATTCAATGAAGAACTAAGTTGTTCCAGTAAGTGGTTACTGCTGATCTCACGTGGATCACTGAGTCGCGAGTTGGGGAGAGATGTTGGCTGGTGTTTCGAAGGATGATCGTTCGGCAATTTCAATGCCCTCGAGCTCCTCAGTTGCAAGAAGCTTTTCGACTGCAGCAAAATTAGTTAATTTCTGAAAAAGGTGTGACCACCTACTCGCTATCAGGTGTTTCGAATAAGCAGAAGAATACTTCCGGAGGTTGACAAGCTGTTGATTCGTCTTTGCAACCAACATCTCACGTTGTTCGCCCGAGACGACGAGAAGAAATTTCTGGCCACCAGAGTCAGCAATTGATGTGCATGAATGTGCCCATACCTGGAGAGGGTAATTTGCAAATTGGTCTTTCAACATCGCTCCAATGGTGGAGGATCCATCATGCTTAGGCATCAGAATCTCATCGACGAGTTGTTTTCTCTCTTCCTCGTTGGCGTAAACGATGCACTTTTCGACCACATTCGAAGCAAATTTGTGTTTGCTCATGTGAAGGACTTGACCACTGATCTTAGAAATGACGTTGGATCTATCAGCCGGCTCCCCTTTCTCCAGCACCCATTGAATCACGTACTGTATCGCTCATCAATCGCATGTTGGAGAATAAGGAGGGAACTGACGTTGCCATATTGGTCCTGCATTAAGTTCTGGGTGTAGCGATGCAGCTCATCGAGCAAGCTTCGCGTCTCAGATAATGGACAATTCTCGAACACACGCTGAAGCACCCGACAACCGTAGGGGTGGGTCGCTAGGCTATAAACTTGTCCAACACAAGCGTTGGTGATGAATTGAATGCGATCAGTCGGTATACGCTCAAGCGCTCGTTGGATTACGTGGTTCGCGTTCATGTCTCGAGCACATTTCAGCACGTGTCCGTCAAGCTCGGCGACCAAGGCGATCTGTTGCTCGAGTGGGATACATTCGAGGGCCTGTTTATATTTTGTCAGCAATCATAATGAGAAGTTGGCTGGGCAACTAGCCTTTTGGATCACACGGCATCCGTACATCTGCAACGAGAGTCGGAGGACATGGCCGTGTAAGGCGTTAGCCAGAGCAGCCCTTTGTGCAGGAGAACCTTGCTCAAAAAATTTCTGAACAACATCTGTAAGGATTCAATCAGCCCCGGTAATGGATGGGGATAATGGTACTGACAGTTCGCAAATACATCAATTGATAGCTGAAGCACACTGGGTAAGAGCTCGTCAAAAGCCAACTTCTTTTCTTCAGGAGTGGCAGTCTCGAGCTTGTGCTGGATATGCCTCGATCCGAGCTGATCAGAAGCAAATTCGATGAAGTGATTGACGATGTCCTAGATACAACACCTGAGATCCACCTCTAAAGCTGGGGAATCCGGACTCACTGTAAGCTCCCATTTCCGGTGTCTGTTGGTCCTAAACTCCTCCAAAAGCACGCTCCGCTGCTGCTTCATCCTGTCGTCCTGCATACTCGGCGCCCTGGAATGATGCCCAGCATGACCAAGGTGTTGGGGAAATCCCATGCCGAAAGGGGCCCCACCACCGATACCCATAGGAGGTGGGTGTCCATGACCTAGCACTGGACTTGGAAAACCAGAAACGTTCATCCCAAAATCCATAGAATGGGGTCTCATCATACCGCTTCCAGGTGTATGGCCCCTTCTCATCATGTTCATGTTGGGCATTTGGGGACTTGGCACGAGGACTTGAGTGGGAGGCAGCTGACGATAATCGAAGGCTGGACTGGAGGCGGAACTGTCAGGTCCAAGAGGAAGGTGAAACTCTGGCATGACGAAGGGTGGGACAGGAGACGGAGTGAGATGAGGTGGAGGTGGCATCTGGGGAGGCATCAAAACCGGGGAGTAGAGATAATTTCGGCCGTCTGACATGCTCCATGCACTCTGAGTTTTTCTGAGCGTTCGCGTATCCTGTGGATGAGAAGGCAAAGGATGAAGAACTTGTGGAGGCCGAGGTGAGGATACCAGAGGAAAATGCTCCCTGTTAGGTGGGTTGGGCAAGGATGGAGGATGGTTGGGATACATTGGAGCCTGGGGAAAAGAGAAGTTGGCGTTTGACTGTGGTTGAGGTATGACTTCGCTGGGAAAGTCCATCCCTCCCAACCCGAACGTGTCCATCCCAACTTGCCCAGACATCAACTGGTTTCTCATTGCCTGCGTCGGCACTCCAGCAATACTCTGCGATCTATTAAATGTTGGTGCAGCCCCCATCCCGACAACAGCCTCCGAGGCCCTTCTGGTCTCCTCTTCTTTACCTCCCAAGGCAAGGCTTCCAATCCCCGCAGCAAGTTCTGCTTCGTAAGGATCGTCAACGCTTTCTTGTATAGTCGATGTGGTAGGAATGTATCCCGCGGGGGTTGTATTCATCCGCTGAAGTCGGGGTTGAATCTGAGTGGTAGCTTGCGAAGGCTCTAGGCCCTCAAAGGAAGATATAGACCTGTTGTGAGGACGAATTGAGGAGAGACCGGTGGCTGTATTGGAGCGAGCATGCGATGGGGTACTGTAGACCGGCGTTTGACCTATTCGCCACAGGTTTGTCAAGGAACATAGATGAAGAAGAGAGCGTACTGTTGCGAGTTGCAGATGGATCCATTCGACGATTAGTAATGGGGGACGTCGAGGCAGACCTAGTATGCGAATGGGTAGACGACTGATTGGTCTCTTCAGTCGCAGGCTCTTCAGGGAGATTTCTCAGGGAACCGATAGAGGAGCCGTAAATTCTCGAGTTCTGGTGATAATACCCGTCCTGGAAAAGACAGAAGTAAGAAAGGAATTATGGAAGCAGATGGTGCCGACTCATGTAGCAGGAATGCAGTGTTTACAATTTGCAGATCTCAATCACAAGAGCTTCAAATGAGCTCAAAGTTGCATTAGCCTTCGGGTCTGATTCTACAAACCATCCAAAACAGTGGAAATAACAGAAAGAAGGCACCGACGTTGTAGCAAAGTTCTTCCACAATTGTTCCACGCCGAATTTAATCATGCACCTGAGACAGTCATTTCTGCAAGCTACTCCGCAGGATACGAACTCTCCCATCAAATGGACAAGATACTCAGAACCAAATGTAAGGTGAAACTCAGAAACGGCGTCAATGAACGAAAGGGGCGCCAGGGTGACTTGCAGCCAGCACAAATATCTGACGTCGTGACTCCTTCCATGCAGAAGGTGCTGCGTTGCACAGAAGCGACGGTGACGAAAAAGCAGGTGATCAAATCGATGAAATACGGAAGAAGTGGAATGGCCTTCGTGATATGAAGAGATTACAATGAGAGGCTCTTCGGCGTGAAGGTCCACTCAAATGGTTCTATCCACCGCCGAAAATCTCTCGGCCGTCAAGCTTCTTGTGAAGTCACCGATTCCTTGGACGTGAACTGTACGAAGTTCTCATAAAAATGCCCATTACTCTTGATGGAGCGAGGCATTGAACAACACATTAACACGGGGAAGGCGTCGACTGAGCATCTGCAATCATGACGCCACAATTTCCTGGAGTCGCATATTGCACTCCATTATTTCAGCGCCATCACCCAGGAAACCACTTCTCGGGAGACTGAAGTATTTCCTGTTTGTTTTGTTGAAGGGTAAGATGGGAATAACCATTAAATCAAGTTTCCCTCGTTGCCCGCGCCATTTTTGCAAATGGAAGGGTCGGGATAATTGTTGACTCTGTTATGACCATGAGACCAATACAATATAAGGGTCACCCGGCCGTTTGAGATTCCACCGAAAACACGGTGGTCATTTACTGGCTAGGCACCTCAAGCAATGAAGCACCGAGCGGGCAACATAACGCTGGTGAGGCGTACGACAAAGCAGAATGCAAAACGCCACAACAGCTACACAACGGTCTCCCGAGCAGGGATCAATGTTTTAACGATTCGTCGAAAATAAGGATCATTATACCGTAAGTAGATGATGAGGTTTCAAGATGATGCACGAGGTCAAGCTTGAAAGCGATTGTCGACAAATGCTGAGGAAGTTCCAAATTGGACCGTGATATCAGCGAAGGGCAACACACATTTCTATACAGGAAACGACTATATTCGGCAGGACGGAAATGAAGTAAGAAGAGGCACTGTAAAGAAATGTGTAATGAGTAATACCTTCCGCATGGAATGTGGAATATGAGACAGCTTATTTTCTTTATTCATGAAATCAAATGTGTCTGAAGGCGGACTGCCCGGACCAGCTTAGCGACAGAACAAAACAAGTGCGAACTGCAAATATTCCAGATCTCGTTCCGGTTACACACTTCAGAGTGTGAGAAAGTTGCCAGTTCAATAATCTGCCTCCGTCACCTCTTTTACTGGAGACCAAGTCATGATCCACACAAACCCTTTTCATGAGCAATAGACGAACACCAACCCTAAAACAAACGGTGCAGCTGCTAGATTCATCAACGCGCATAGTTCCTTGGACAAATCGGAACACTGATGCTATGTTATCTCGGAGGTTCCTCGGGGGTCAGGAAGCAAGGGAAAAGCATCAAGCTTCGCTGCAAGTTCCACTGGGCCTTCAATATGCTGTGCAGCTGTGACAACTTGTGACTTTCTCCCGATGCAGCTGTCATACTACGAGCACACAACGGTCACAGCTGATAATTCGACCGCAAACACTCTGTTATAATAAGGGAAGACAAGAAAGTCAAGAGAGAGAGCCATCGCGTCCATCCTTGCCTCCAGAGGCAACTAACATGATGACCCGGCAACAAATAGTGCATAACAGAGGAGCACGACGGACGAGAAATTAAAAGAGTCTCTGCCAAGCTTCCATACGAAAAAGAGGTAGTCAGAGAGGAAGCAAAAAGTCGCCACCTTCCCTTCTAGCAGTCAACGGAGATGAGGTCCTGAGCTCCATACTCACAAGAGCACGTTCACTATCCTCTGTCCCCAATTCCTTGAAAGCTAATTCAAATGGTCGAAAGATCATGGTGAGTGAAAAACAGTGCCTCGGCATATTGGCGACGCAAGCTCAGGCTGACTCGATCACACTGAGCTGGTACATCCCACTTTGAAATCAGCAAGAATGCCGCGCTCTCGCCGCGTCCCCATAGCTTTCTGGCTGCGCAAAACAACGCCACGGGAGGTTTACGTTGCCCCAAGCAAACATAAACAACATAAACAAAACAAGAGCCAAAACATGCCTCCTTTCCCGCCCACCACGCTGAGAGAGAGAACGCACCTCAGATGTCTTAACTCCCCACGAGTGACCAAGCACCGGCGCGCTCCCCTTCCTCCCTCCGGTTCCATTCACGTACGCTGCTCCGCCTTCATTTTCCTCTTCCCAACCAGATCCTCCCAATGCACCGCTGCCGACGGGAGGCGTACCTACCGGTTCTGGCCTGTAAGCGAAGAAGTCACCACCCTCGCGACCTCCCACGGACCCGGGCGTGGGAGGGTTGCGTGTGCCGTTGTTCGCCCCGTTGGTGTTGTTTGTGCTGGGGATGGTGGATGGGACTGGAACGGACTTTAGGCCGGTGTTGAGGAGGTTGACCGACGGGAGTTTGCCGAGATGGAGGGAAGTTGGATGGGAGTATGAGGTTGGGAGAGTGTCATAGGATTGACGGCGGGTGCCCAGTGGACGTGTAGATTCCATACTTCTTGATTCCAGTCAAAATTGATGACAGGTAAGAGGAGACAGAGAAGAGACACGAACGATTAGAAAGTACGTAGATTAGGTAGATCGTTGGATTAGATAGATTTTGTCCGTTGATTGAAAAGTTTGAGAAAAGGTGTTAATGAATTTACAGATCCCTTCGAACTCCTCACAGGCGCCAAAATAGCAGCGAGCAGAACCTCTAGCTGGCAGTGTATTAGTTATGCGTGTCAGGACGTGTGACGCTGAGTCTGAAGGAGAGAAGAAGCTGGACCGGGAAGTGTTGGTCGTTTGCTTTGCTGAGCAAGAGAGGTCGGCGCAAACAAGGTGAATTTTTCGAACCTTCCTTCCTTCGACTCTTCGACGACCAACCACAGAAACTTAAGGACGTGTAGATTCCATACTTCTTGATTCCAGTCAAAATTGATGACAAGTGTGAGGAGACAGAGAAGAGATACGAACGATTAGGAAGTACGTAGATTAGGTAGATCGTTGGATTAGATAGATTTTGTCCGTTGAAAAGTTTGAGAAAAGGTGTTAATGAATTTACAGATCCCTTCGAACTCCCCACAGGCGCCAAAATAGCAGCGAGCAGAACCTCTAACTGGCAGTGTATTGGTTATGCGTGTCAGGACGTGTGACGCTGAGTCTGAAGGAGAGAAGAAGCTGGACCGGGAAGTGTTGGTCGTTTGCTTTGCTGAGCAAGAGAGGTCGGCGCAAACAAGGTGAATTTTTCGAACCTTCCTTCCTTCGACTCTTCGACGACCAACCACAGAAACTTAACTGTCGGCCTAGCTGTTACTAGTGGTCAACTGGAATATCTGGACACTCAGAATGTGGAGCCGTCTCGAGATGAGAATCCTGTGAGAATGGAAGTCGCCGTTCGAAGGAAATGGCCGGGCGAAGCGGAGGGAGGGACGCTGAGGGAAACTTCAAGCCCCAACCAAGGTCGGCCGTCCTTCGATCTTTCTGCACTTTTGCTCCGCCGCCGGGTTGGGTTGTGTCATTCGATACTTTGAAATACGAAGCGTGGAGGTACTTATTGTGTTGTTGCAATAGTGTTGAGTCTTTCGCTTGTCTTCGAGAAGACGAACAACCATGCAGCAACGTTGAAGGAAAGTGCAATTCAACTCCCACACGGAGCCTAGAGACTTAGCTCCCTGTTATACTAGCTAGAGAGGCAGCAAGGAAGAACCCTCATTGACATCTGCCCATCTCTATAAAAGTTTCCGCTGATTGGAGCTAGAGAACTTGAAGGACAGCTTACTCCTAATCTCCTTATTTTATCATTCGTTGGCCAAAAATCGACCTTACTTCCCTAACGTGGATGTATCAAAGGTACCATTAAGCGCAAAGTAAGATCGACTCATATGTCCAGGAGCAAAGCCAGTTAATGTCGCGTTAGTGGGTGCTTGTTATCAGGCGCTTTCCAGGGCATAGCGCACGTTTATGAAGAAATACTTGAGAAGGAATCCAACAACGTATTGCAAGGGTCCACAATAACGTAGGATTCCAGAGGGTTGTAATAAGCACGATCATTGCGAGAGGGATATGAAAATAATCGGCGCTTCTTTGCGAGCTTACTCTTTGGTTTGTGATCTGTCGGCGCGAATGAAGGCTCTCATGGATTTTAAACGTCGTTATGAGGTTACTTTTGTTCATATTGTGTTTCGGTTCGATGACCTGCAGAGCCAATCCACGTTCACTGTTCTAGCGTCCTTCGCTCGTTTTTGAGGCCTTTTGATCGTGTCCTTATCCCTCTCACTTGGGCATGCCTTGTGTAGCTTGTTCATGTGTCTGGACGGAGTACAGGAATTAGGTAATACTGAAGAAGTCACGACTGTAGGCCAGAGAAGAGGTTGCATCAATACAACACAAATCGTAAATAATATACCGTTGCAGCAATTTTAACAGTCGTTCTCTTTCTATGCACGACAGGATAGACAAGGAGTGTGATCCTGATGAGTTATTGTGCTGCTCCAGCTCAGGTCCCTGCGCAGCTTACATCAGAAGGCGAAAAGCTTATTCTCCCTCGCTCCTTGATGCAACGTGGATACTGAGGCTGATAAGTCGTACTGGGAACTCTGTTTCTCGCCCTCTTGCCCACCTGATTGCCCACGAACAATATATTCGTGCTCCTCTGAGTGTGGACTTTCCGAATCGTGCTTCACCCCATTTGGAATTGTGGTCTTGTGCATCTCTTTCAACTCAAGTGGGGATATATTAGCGCTGACTAGTGCTGACTCTTCGGCGCTCTCGCCTATCGTTGCTAATATAGACAATCACGCCAGGACACACGCTATCTTATCTTAGCGCAATCAAATTTCAATGCGGCATCCAGCTCGCTCAGATTGGTTGCCGCTGCGAGTGCAATTCTTGCCACAATCATCATGATGCACGCTGACCTTCTGTAGATATAAAGCAATGTATTCACGATTGTTCCTTTCAAGCGTCAAGCTGTTCGCCATCAATCGCAAGCTTCCAAGAGTCCCAGCTACAAGACGGCAATTAAATAATGTCTGGACAAGACAACACAGCGCGACCGTCGGTCGATCATGGCATTCCTGCCTCTTTCCCCTCAGACGAGAAGGTTTCTCCAACCAACACACAAGTCGGGGAAGCAGGGGAGATCGACTCTCTCCCAATTCATGCCCCACCAAGTCGGGTCCCCTTCTTCCGCTCAACAATATTTCAGATCATCGTCGTTGGAGGCGTCTTTTTCTGCGCTCCCGGGATGTACAATGCCCTCTCTTCTCTGGGCGCTGGTGGACTTGCGAGTCCGTGGTATGTCAATGCAACCAACGCAGCGGGCTATGCTTTCATGGCGGCTTTCTGCGTCTTCGGAGGCGTTATCGTGAGCTGGATTGGGGTGAGATGGAGCCTGTTGGGGAGTAGTTTTGGTGACCTTATGTGGGTTTATCACTTCCGCAAGGAATCAATACAAGAGTCAAATTCATGAGAGGGACAGCTATGCCATCAGCTTATATATCAATTCTAAGAACGGGACGCAATGGTTCCTGCTCTTTGGCTCCATACTCTCTGGCTGTTGGTACGCGCACCATCTTAGATCTCAGTCTACGGCTCATAACAATTGTCTCAGTGATGGATTACTCTACTGCGTCGAAGGACCCGTCATCACTGCGTACCCAGAACCGGACCGCAGAGGACGCATGCTCGCTCTCTGGGTGTTTATGCGCTCTGCAGGTCCGGTCATTGGCGGCGCGATAATTTTCGGTCTCAACCATAGCGCGGATTCGACGGGAGCCGTCTCTTTGACCACCTACCTTGTCATCATTGGCATCAGTGCGGCTAGTTCCTTCCTTCATGACGATCGCGACGAGACCACTGAAACTTTTGATAGTGTGTGCTGGACCGTTCATCGCGCTCTTGATTTCCCCTCCGTCGAAGGTTGTGAGGAAAGATGGGCGGCCCATCAAATTTCGAAAGATAACACCTATGGAAGCGACCAAAGGATGGTGGCGGTCTGTCATGTCACCCCAAGTATGTCACTCCTTTCTCCTGGATGATGGCCGAACGTAATACTAGATACTGTTGCTCTGTCCTCTTTTCTTCACATCCTGGTTCTCCGGCTCGTATATCGGGACTCTCCAAACCCAATACTTCACAGTCCGCGCGCGGTCTCTCACCTCTCTGATCTCTCCCTTCGGTGACATCTTGGGAGGATTGGTCATCGGATATTTCCTCGATTTCAAGAAATTGACGAGAAACCAACGTGCCAAATACTCCTTCATCTTCCTCATGGCCCTCAATCTTGGACTTTGGCTGTGGGCAGCCGTAATTACGAAACAGCTCAGAGACGATAGGCCAGAAATCGATTGGACCAGTGGGAGGTTTGGAAGGACATGGGCACTTTTCCTGCTCTTTGAGTGCGTGTCTATTCCTACGAACCGTGGAATTATCCTGAAGGATCTGGGTAACACGTAAGATTTTGTACTTTCGCAACCCAGACTGCGCTCTATTGGATTGTCGGGCATATGTCTGATGACATGAACGAACTCTCGTACATGACTGGCACTTTACGAGGCGTGGAATGTGCAGGGCAAGCGGTAGCATATGGGGTGAAGAGCAGTGATACGAATGATTGGGTATCCGTTGGGCTTAACGTTGGTCTGAGTGCGTCCTCATGATTGCTGACCTTGTTCGTTTTTAACCAATGATTTTCTTGATATTGTGCAGTTGTCCTCAGCATCCCCACTGCGTGGATGGTCATCAGCAAGCTTGCAATGGTGGATCCGAACGAGAAAGGTGACGATGCTGAAAAGGGAGAAGGGTTCGAGGATGTGAAGCAACCGGAGAGAGCTTTTACGGAAAAGAGTTTGGACGACAAAAAGGGTAGTTTTGACTACTGATGCTTGCGTGAACAGGACAGGCGAAATGTAGTCATATAAACGAATGTAGCGATTTCGGTCAGAATCTTTCAAGTGTTGATGAAATAGGAATACAGTAGGATGTATTGGTGGGCTCTTGGAAGTCTAATTCGATCTGAAGCAACGACATGCGCCAAGGATATGCAACCGTTGCACTGAAAAGACTACCCTCGCTGTACTCATTCATGTCCAAGCTGAACAAGTATTTTTCGTAAGACAGATTTGATACTCTCTGCAATCCAAAGTGGACGTTGCAACCTTACTGTAACGGCCTTCCCTCTCAAACTGTACAAGGTTTGATGCATTGACATCGATGAATGGCATGCTTTTCGGTGGTCGGAAAAACATTTGAGAATTTGAACACTCATTATTTGCGTTTTAGGTGTATGTAATTCTGGCGACATCACATCAACTTATCTCATGTCTTGGCACAGAGTTCTCCCAGTTGTGATCACAAGGCGGCGCGCTTGCTTGCGTTTGAACTGGACGCCTGGGATCTCGAACCTTCATGGCTTCGAATGACCAATTAACCCCAGCGTCTCCAGCGACTGCCTTGCGACGGCCTACTTTCGGTCACCTGCCTCCTGAGCTCGTGAGCTGCATCGTCCTACAATTATGCCAAGATGAATCGCTCTCAACCCACTATCTCCTCACCCTCAGCGTCTCACGCTACCTTCACCGTTGTCTACACCAATACGCGCTGTGCAGGCCGATTTTGGTAAACATCTTCATGGGCAGTTGGTTCATATCGCATCCGAATGCCTGCGAAAAACTCAGGTTTCTAAAAATTTGGCCACAGAATAGTCGAGAGGCACAATTATTTGGGGACCTCCTGAATTTATCGCGGAATATAAAGGCTCTCGAGATGTCATGGGATCCGAAATGGCCTCACGAATACATACTGGAGTTGCCAAAACACCTGCAGCACACGCTTATTACGCTTTCTCTGAATATGTGCCCTGGAGTTGATGGAGAGGCGACGACACGATCTTTCGAGAAACTCTTTGAGACGCTGCAGCACTGCAAGGAACTCAAGAATTTATATATTGATTCGGAAGCCGTTGATTCCGAAGACGTGAAGCTTCCCAGGAATGGGAAACTGGAAGCTCAACTTCGCACGTTCAGTTTGAATACTTCGCCCTCGCTGTCGTTCACCAGTTATTTCTCTAATAACGTCGGCTGCCTCGTCAGTATATCTCTAACAGAAGATTCATTCGATTTCGACCCTGGGAACGAATACCTTGGAGGCGAAGAGTTACGAAATTTTGTTAACGCTTGTGCCAAAACTCTCGAAGCGTTGGAACTTTGGGTCAGCTGCTGTACAAACCTAACAGAGATGCCACGGCTGCGCTGGCTCAAATTACGATACATCGGTCCTAAAGCCGCCGGAAACTTTCACGACATCGTCCCTGCCATCAAACGTTCAACAAAGCTGGCTTATATCGCTCTTCATATGCTAGAACCCGGAATTAATTGGAGTGATGAAAGTCCACTGCTGGGAGTCGAAAGTGCGTCTTTCGACGAGTGCAGCAAGGTCCTACAATACTTCGAGTCTTACTTCGCTCCAAATAACATTCGCTCTCTTGCCCTCACAGACGTCGACGAGACTGAAGCGAGCGAATGTATCACCCTTCTACGTCCCCATCTTCGCCGTCTTAAGATCGACTATCTCACAGCCTCCATATGCGCTGCCATTGCGACCTGCATCTATCTATTGGCCGTAGAATTTGAGTCAATGGCCCCACGATTTTTCGACGTCCTTGACTCCCACCCTGGAGAATGGGAACTGGTGCGATACATCTTCTTGGAATGTGGTTACATCAGTGAAACAGCCTTCAAGCATTTACTTGGCGCGCAGAAGAACGGACTTTTTCCCTCTTTAAAAGGCATCTATTCGTGGCAGGAGGATTTGGAGGAATTTTGTGAGAAGATCGAAGCAAGGGACTTTGAATTTTCAAGTTGCGAAAAAAGGTATCAGCATTGGATGAAAGAAGTGCAGTCTCGTTTGAGGTTTACGTTTACTGAACCGATGTTTGGTGCTGAGGACTTCCTTGCTGGATTTTAGTGTATGGATCAAGTTGGAAATTTTGGACGGAGGTGCAATTGTAACATTCAAAACTGGTCACAACAATAAAGGCAAAGTGATTGTTTGCATCTCTCCGAACGCCAAACAACTGGCAGATGTTGGTCACCGGAAGTTGAGCTGGCAATCAGGTTAGCAGATTGCACGGTATCAGAAAGGCACAAACCTTGATGAGAAAGAAAAGCATGTCCATCAGAACGTGTACAGCAGTCCAAACGCAACTTGTCACAAGTTCAGGGTACTCCCGAAACTCATTCAGTCCAAGCTACCAAACTCGTTCACGTCCATCACCCTTAAATTAATAGGACACGCACATTCGTGACATCCACCTTGAAGCTCCACCAACATAGCTGTCGAGCAATAAAACTGCTGGTCAACTCGATCGTCCAGATAACCAGCGAAGCGACGGCCGTCAACCTGTAGTTGTACGGATCGCCTTCAGTTTCGAAAGCGAAGAAGGGGTATATCTGTCGATTCGGACCGTAATGGAGGATGGTGAGCCAACCAAGGAAAGAGAACATGGTGACATTCTCAGATAGATTCCGAAGATATAAGACTGCGAATATGTCAGCAGAGATTGTCTGAAATGTGATCAACTAACCTTGGCCCATCATTTCCCGATGTTGCTCTAACGTCTTTTCGTAACCCACGAGCAATTTGAGCGCGGCGTAGGAAAGGCTCGTCATGCTGAAGGGATAGAAGAAAATGACCCAAGCTGATGAGGCGAGCTGGATGGAAAGGTACTGCGCTTGCACTGCTCAGCATCAATCACAGCCGTTTTGAGGAACATACTTGATCAGGGGAACGCAAGCGCGCGAACAAATTACGGTAAAAGATAAAGTAGACACTACTTTTCGTTTAGTACGATCAATGGCAAATTGCCGACTCACAGAAAGTAGTAATACTGGACAGGAAGGTGAGCAAAACCAGCAGAAATGAAGTGGACCACGTACACGAAATACGAAGACAAGTGCGCGACTCCGAATCTTTTCCTCCATCACCCATCCGCTGATCCCGCTTAAAACTTGAACAGTTCCTACCCAGCTCCAAACATACACAAGACCATCCAAACTGGAGTGCGGCAACGTTGAGAGGTATATTGCTGCGTAGCCCTGACCGGCAAGTAAAGAAAAGAGGGCGAGCGAGATCGAAAACAAGAACCACAAGAAGCGAATATAACTTCGAGGTATCCGTCTCGTTAGCTGTAAGCTCAAGAACCTTGGGAAATTCATGTAAGCTTTAAGACTAGAGAATGGCAGAAAGCCTACGATTTTTGCACCTCTGTCAGGGAGTGTCTGTAATTCTGCCGTCGGCCTCTCCTCAACTTGGCAAAGCACGTCAATGCTGGACCCATCATCACACAAAACGTAAGGGCGACCCAGAGCGTTTTGCGCTCCCAATCTACATCCGTCTGATCCGATCCATGTTTGTGATGTCGCCGTCGTATGCGGAAGACGTCGAACTGATGCAGAAGGAGTCCAACGAGAATGCCGGTGAACCAATAAACAGAGAAGGAAAGCTTTCCGCCCAGTCGTGATGGCCACCAATTTAGGCGGTAGAGGTCGAAAAGTTTGGTGACAAAGATAAGAGCCACTGCGAGATATAGGCCGTAGTAGACGACTTCAAAAACTTGTTTAGCCTAGACGGTAGGAACTTTGGAAACTCACAGAGAAAGAAGTAAAAATTAGCATCCACGGGGAGATCCTCGTCATTACCATCATCGTCCACTCGTTGATTAGGCTCCACCAGGAAGGAGGCGGAGGTATTAATGTTACTACTATCTTGAAGTCCAAAATCTATGAAAACGACTTGCTGCTGATCTTGATCTTGATGATACAACTCGGAACGTTGAATGTAATGAATGAGGGAGTCTTCTGCTTCTCCAACGTTATCGTGTCGATGCTTTGGTGCTCCGCCCCACCAACTTGAGTTCCCGCCTGGCCATGGCCATGGGAGATCGGGTATCGAAGGTGTTGCCGAGTAGGGATCGGAAACTGGAAATGGGATTGCGCACCAGATCCAGACCTGCAGAGTGTCGTTAGATTACTTCGACTGTGACGGGGTCAGCAGGCAACGTTTTAAGTTGTTGCTTGTGAAATAGTGCACCGCAGGGAACGCAAACGGGTTAGACACTTCTTCACTTTGATTAGTAAAGGAGATAATTCACACTTCAAAGGAGGCGGATATGCTGAACGATTAATCCCGTCAAGGGTAATGATTTGGACGAGCACCATAGATGCTCTTTCGAAGCTAGGACAAACTGATCTTGTGAAGACCTGACGACGATAGTGATGTAGTGCGGCATTGAGGAAATTATGTACAGACGACAGACCAAACATAGAGAGGCTTTGGGGACCAGCTCAGGCAACAGTGGCAGCGTTTGTCTGGTGATTATCCTATGCATAGAAAAGGTTTGTTTGCTTTTGATTGCAAAGCAGTGAATGATTTTCGTGGGACGGTAAACCACAATCGCTCCGCCTTCATCTTCCCAAAGGCTTCGTAAATAGGCGAATGCACGACTCACCAATAAACTAGGTGCGCCAACAAGCACGCTCCACCGCCTGACCCAACTATCCAGCCACCTCTCCACCAGCTCCTTGCTTGGTCTCAGCCCTAGCACAAGCCATCCGGTCTCTGTGTTTCCCTCTTCCTCCGCCTGCTGCCGGTTGGGAGGAGTTCGAGGGGGGGAGCGTAGCCTTGCCCGTGGATTTGGCGGATCTGCATGCATTCCAATGAGATGAGCGTAACTGAGGTATCAAGGAAGTCACTTGCCATCCCATCCTGCGCCGTCTGAGTGTGTTGCGCCGCGCTGGAGGGGCTGGAACATTGTTTATGGACTGCACATTGACATTGACTGAACAGCTGAAAGAATGGACAAGCGCAGTAAAGTCAATCTGGGAACAATCTAAGCCCCTCAGCATGGCGAGAGATGAGGGGCCCGTGGCGAAACGACAAAAACGACGATTAGTAAAGAATCTTTCATCTTCCCTCTTGCGCCAATTCGTCCACTTTGAGACTCCCTCAGCTTTTCTTCCCGCATCTCTTCCCGCATTGGGGGAGGAACTTCCAAAAAACTGTTACACAATTGAAGGAATGATGGATTACGACGACCTACCCTCCTCATCTGCAGTGCGCGGAGACGACCCAACATACTCTGACGAGGTTGGCGCGTCCATGCAGCCTCTAGACTCGCATGACCACCCGGATGCTGGGTTGACCTTAAGTGGGATTTCAGGTATGGAAGGCATTGAAGAAGCCGGGGAAGAAGAAGAGGAAGAGGAAGGAGAGGATGCTATGAAGGACAGCAGTGAAGAGGAAGAGGAGGACGAGGAAGCTGAAGAAGAGGTGCGAAGGGGATTCATTGTCGATTCGGATGATGAGGAGGAACGAAGGAGGCGGAAGAGGAGAAAGAAGAAGCATAGAAA
>MU271430.1:35537-60604 GCA_021432655.1 Atractiella rhizophila
TCCGAGGTTCCCATTCTTTATGCTCCTGCTGTTTGTAAGACGTTCCTCTGTCGTGTGAACAACGGCTGCTTGAGAAGGAGAAGGAGGGAGTCGGTTAAGGAGCAGGTTCAATGCGGTTGACCCTTTTCCACGAAGACATAGCGGAGGAGCTACTAAAGAAGAGAGTTCCTCAAGGTCCGAAGCCTCTGGGAACAGACGCAGAAGCTTTCCATACGTAGGAAGCATGCTGAAGATTTGAGCAATTGGCGCGCCCTGAGCTGCAACTACAGTTAGCACTGCTCCGGCAGCTTAAGCCGACGTTCCTACAACTCCTTGACTACCGAAACTGTCTCCTCCACTTGTCCGAACCGAAAGTCCATGAACTTGAGGACGTTGTAAGTAAACTAGTAATCGTGCGTACTTTTAACCGCTCCTTCTTACGCTTGCATCATCCCTACGTATAGTAGCTAGAATGAGTAGGGAAAGAGGCAGCCAAACTGTCACTGGCAAGGCAAGAGGTACTTGTAGGAGGAGTGTCGCGCAGACTCAACTCCCAGCACAGGTTACAGCCACCGTCGCTGGTAGAAACGCGGATGTATCAAGAAGACTTGTTGAAGGGTTCATAATGTTTCTAGTTCCTGTCTGGCAGTTCTTATACTAGGAGGGAGCAGGTGAGGCTTAAACGCGCATGCTTGGATCTGCGCATAAGGTCTCCGTAAACCAGCTTCAGACCCTGCAATCGTAGCAAGCTTGGAGCTAACTGCTTTCGCAAACGTTCCAGACTTCCTCCTTCAGGATACCAGATGTACGGCGTAAGTTCAGTCGTTACTTAGAACTATCACATTTCCTTGTTTGGACAGGCTTAAGCTTCTGCCGCGAGAAGGATCAGGAAAGTATGGTACAGAGAGACTGTCCAAAGAACTTGGGGGTGGACGAAGAAAGAGAGAGAGGAGCAGAAGAAGTAGGGAGCCGAGATCGGGTATAAGGGAGAAGTAGGAGTCAAGGAGGTAAAGGAGGAACATGAAGGTCGAGTAGGTAAGCGAGTTTAGTAAGTGGAGGAGGTGGCAGAGATATAGAGCGGTATAGACCAGTTTCATGCCTAGGCAGAGGGGGGCAACCCTGCCATTCTACGAGTCCTTAGGCGCTGGCTAGCTAGAGGAGGAGGTATTAGAGCATGAGGGGGTGAAGAACGGAGAAAAGCTCGAACTCGTAGAGGTCTCGCAGAAGCTCAAAGAAGCCGGAGCTGAGGAAGGGAGACGGACTCGTTGAAAGGGTTGCAGAAGAAGTGTGGTACGAAGGAAAGGTTGTACCGGGATTTGGATCGTGACTCCCGTAAGCGGCAGGTCTCAAGGTAGACCAGTTACTTCTTACAAACTGGAAGCTCGCGGAAGAGTTAGAACAGGCAGAGGTATAGATAACTACGGAGTAGGAATACGAGAGAGTGGAGGCGGTGGGATAGGGAGGAGTAAGCTTTGAACACGAGGAGGTGGAATAAGGATAGGAAGGGATACGCCCTGCTCTATCAGAAAGGCTACGCAGGTGTGCTTTCCCTGGAGGGTTTTAAGCGCTACCTTCTTGAGCTGTGTGAAGAACTCTGTAAGGGATATAAGAGAGAGCTTTTGCCCCAGAGAAAGGGAGAGACAGCCGGGCGTGTTTAAGGACCAAACAAGCTCCCCTCTATGCGCCACGGTAGGTCAACTGTGTGGCAAGTTAGAGGAGAAGCAGTAGGGTACCGAACTCCTCTGACCGTTCTTCTGCTACCCTCTCCCACCTCCGCTCCCTCCTCTTCCGCTCAACGTAAGCAAGGCCCTGCAGCTTTCTGGCCTACATAAGCAGGAGCAGGCAATCATCTGCTCTCCGCTAAACCCTTCCGAGCTTCTACAGGAAATTCTGGCTCTCCAACCCACCTCCTGTCGCGACCGAGTAGTAGAGGAAGATCCCGGGTTCGTATCAGCAGTGGGCAAGGCAAATTGACATTGTGTGCAGACTATCTCAATGGCTCCCTACTGGAACAAGTCCGTTGGCAAACCTTTTGGCAGCACACCGGATATCATTGCCGTCTCCCATGGCCACGGTGATCCGAAGCACGACCTTGTATGGGCTGTCCATCTCGACTCCAGCGGTCGATACGTCCGTCACCTCAAGCTGGAGAATCTTCGAGATCCCGAAAACAGGGAAAAGTTCAAGAGCTTCATCTTGGAGTTCAAATCCACTCTTTCAGCCATCGTCGTGGGAGGATTTACACCTTCTACAGCGAAGCTAATGGGAGACGTCAAGATTATCACTGGTGCGGCAGCCGACGAGCTCAAAGCGGATATTCATTACGAGGACGCTCTTAACGATACCGCCAGAAGTGCAAAAGCCGCTTTCGATTGTCTCTATATTCAAGACGACGTCGCAAGGATCTATCATGTCTCTCAACGTGCAGCGGAGGAGTTCCCATCATTGCCTCCGATTTTCAGGTATTGCGTCGGCCTTGCGAGGTATGCTCAGAGCCCAATCAACGAGTATGCGGCGTTGGGGAAGGATATGACCGCTGTTACTTATGATCCATGGCAGAAACTGGTTCGTCCTGACTTTCCTCCTGATGGCATTGATATGTATTGTGTCATAGTTGTCAAGGGAAAAGGTTATGAACTTTCTGGAAAGAGCGATGATCAACGTCATGAATCTTGTTGGCATCGATATCAATAAAGCGGTTCACAACAACTACTACGCCACTCTCCTTCAGTACATATGCGGATTAGGGCCGCGGAAAGGTCAAGCCCTCATCAGTAAAATTTCATCGAAGCTGGTACGTTGTATGGCTTGCGTACGCTTACAATATACTTACCAGGAGAAATTACAGGGAGGCCACGTTGTGTCCAGGCATCAACTTATCCAAACGGAAGTCCTTACTCCTGGAGTATGGATGAACTGTGCCTCTTTCCTCGAGATCCCCCTTTCCAACGCACCCGACATTACCGCTCATGCAGAAGGAGTCGTCGAGGATGCTTTGGACGGCACACGCATTCACAACGAAGACTACGATATCGCGAGGAAGATGGCGGCGGACGCGATGGAGATGGACGAAGAGGAAGTTAGGGATATTGCGGAGAATCCTTCAAAGTACGTGAGGGATTTGATGCAGATCAAGGACAAGGCGAGGCGACTGGAAGAGCTGAGTCTGGACGACTTTTCGGATCAGCTACAGTCGATTATGGGCGTACCGAAGAGGAGTTCTGTACATATGATCAGGGAGGAGATCCAAGATCCTTATGGGGAAAAGAGGTCACCTTTTAATCCACCTCAAGCGCGGGATGTTTTCACGATGCTCACTGGAGAGACCCGCGCAACTCTGGATCACGGTCTCATTATCCCCGTTGTAGTCACCAAGTTTCGTCCCGACGAGGGTGTCAACGTCCGACTGGATTCCGGTGTCGAGGGTGTTGTCTTCTCACAACACTTGTCTGATACTCCGACGAAAGCAGCAGAGGTCTTCCATATCGGTCAGACAGTGCAAGGAATGGTCATTGCCGTCAACCATCAGCAATTCAGCGTCGAGCTTTCCTGCCAAAATTCCGCTCTCGCTACAGGTGATGCAGACTTCCGACGTGTAGCGGTGGACGTGTACTATGACCTCGATGCCGCGGACCAAGACAAAATGGCAATGGAGCGGAAGGCCAAAAGGAAATCCAACAAGCTAAGGAGAGTCGTTCAGCATCCCAACTTTCATAACTTCAACGCCGGTCAAGCGGAGCAGCACCTTGCTGGACGGCCCAGAGGCGATTGTGTCATTCGTCCTAGCTCAAGAGGCATGGATCATTTAGCTCTGACTTGGAAGGTTGATGAAGGAGTCTATCAACATCTTGGTTCGTTCTCTTCAGCAACCTCTTTCATTTGCTCACGTCTAGTTTTAGACATTTTAGAACTTGACAAGCCCAATGAAGCCTCCCTTGGGCGTACCCTGCGTGTCGGCGGAAAGTACTCGTACTCAGATCTCGACGAGTTGATCTTCTCGCACGTAAAGGCCATGGCAAGGAAGGTGGAGGAAATGATGAACTCTGAAAAGTACAAAGGATCTGAGCAGGAACTGAGTGCGTTTTAACCTTGTCCGCTGCCGTTTTTGTGAGTTAGCATGGGCAGATACCTTTCTTACAAACTACGTCATGGCGAATCCTGACAAAAGCATCTACGCTTTTGGCATTGACAAACGGAATCCTGGTCAATTTCTCTGTTCATTCAAAGCTAACTCTAGTAGTCCTATCCAGAGTTGGGTATGTCTCTTCCTGTACTTTCCTGGTTGTGGCTAACATTCTCTCAGTCTGTCAAACTGGTTCCAGGGGCTTTCGTGCTTCAAGACAAGTTTTCGGACCCTCTACCAGACATGGTTATGTTGGTGCGTCACTATTGGATCAGTATACCGTTTCATTGACCTTCAGGTCAGTGCAACGCATTCAAAACCCGATACACCGTCATGGGCCAACAGGCTCGAGCTGCTCCAGCACGCACCCAACCAACTCCCTATCACCAATCATCGCGAACTCCCAATCCATACGCCGCTCAAACCCCTATGCACCCGTCACGAACCCCAAATCCTTATGCCGCTCCTTCAGCTGGGTCCCACACGCCACATTACGGCGCTCCGACACCTCGAGTGCCACCTGTGGGCACTGTATATGCAACTACGCCTCATTATGGCGCTCCCACGCCTGTGTGGCCTCCACCTGGATCGCAGACTCCCAACTTCCCATATCAACAACCAGGCCCACAGCATGCAGGGTGGGGCGGAACCACGCCTGGTGGGCCTGGTGGCGGCGCGCTGCAGCAGCAGAGTTATGGATATCGTTAATTGTGATTGCATCTTCCTTGAAATCCTCCGAAAATGTACTACTTCTGTTTATGGTTGAAGGTAGTAAATAAAGCCCACAGCAGCACGGTGAGATAATGAGTGCTAATGACGAGCAGCCTTCATCTGGTGTGCCATAATATTATTTGCCCCTTTTTTTGCATGTTAATCTGTAATCTGCACCATGACTGTCAAACACGGCATCCGGTCCGCCTTACTCCTGTTTCGATTTCAAGGCAAACGGCAAACAATGATCAAGACCCCATGAGCAGCTCTTCCCGGCTAAACCTGGTACTGGTACGCTAAGCTCAAGGGGTTTCATGAAATGGGCTAGCATTGGTTTGTTATAAATCTCGCTTTATGATGGTGAAAAGGCCGAGAAATATCCTTCCCCATAAAATGGATGTCATCTCCACTCTCTATCCCTTTCATCGGTCCATCTATCGATCTATCCTCCCATCTTCTATACCAGTCAGATTCTGCTCTCATACCAACAGTACGAGATGGGTGCACTCGGCGCTGAACTAGCCCCAGACAACCTCACAATCCCAACGAAGAACCTCGCCTTCGTTCTCCACGGCATAGACGATGTGAGTCTGCCCTCCAACATCATTCCATCCACTCACACCTTCACAGGTCAAATTTGAGACGCGCCCCGTTCCCAACGCGCAAGATCTCACTGGGGACCAGTCTGTCTTCTCATTACTATGAACATCTTGACTCATCAAAAGGATGGATGCAGGATCATCGTCTCCCCCCGGAAGACGGGCATCTGTGGTTCCGACGTCCACTACCTCAAACATGGCAAGATCGCAGATTTTATCGTCAAAGATCCTATGGTCCTGGGACACGAAACTGCTGGCATAGTCGTGGCTGGTACATCTCGATGTCTCCTTTTTTGCCTATCACTCCATGGGCTAAAATGAACACAGTCGGGCCCAAGGTCACACACCTCAAGAAGGGGGATCGCGTCGCCCTCGAGCCCGGAGAGACATGCAGGACGTGCTACGACTGCAAAGCGGGCAGGTACGAACTTTGCCCGTCCATCGAGTTTGCCGCTACCCCTCCTTTTGTGAGTTTTCGTGGAGACTTCCTCTTCTCTCTCTCATATCGTTGTGATAAGCACTGACTGCATTGGCAGGACGGAACTCTCCAGGGATTCTACAAACTCCCTGGGGACCTGTACGTTCTTTGCTCACCTCTCCCTTCCCAATCGCTGACTTATCCGTTCGTAATCAAAGTGCCTACAAACTTCCCGACGTGAGTTACAATCTACTGCATCGAATATATCATATAACGAAACCGACTGTTTGCGTGATAACAGAATGTAACCCTAGAAGAAGGAGCGATGATCGAACCGCTCTCCGTTGCGGTCCAAAGCGTGGCACGTATCGGAGGGATGAAGGCTGGGTTGAACGTCGCCATATTTGGGTTAGTTTTCTTCCATTTCTCTTTCTCCTCTTCTTTCTGTCGAATAAAAAGATAGTAACCCTGCTGTGAAGAGCCGGTCCAGTAGGACTCCTGGCTCAAGCAGTAGCAAAGGCATTAGGGGCTAGGAGGATAATTGCCGTCGACATCCAGGAGCGCAGGCTAGCTTTCGCGAACAAGTATGTTGGGTCAGAAACTTTCATTCCCCCCAAACGTGCGTCAATTCTAAACTCTCTGAGTCTTGTTTGTCTTACGTTTCTGTTTGATTTAGCGGAGGAGGGAGAACAGAGGATCGCGTATTCGAGGAGGGTAGCGGGGATCATGAAGGAGAAATTCAAAGTTGCGGACAGGGGATTGGAGGGCATCGACCTCGCTGTCGACTGCACTGGAGCTGAGGTCCGTCTCCCAACCTCCATCGTCCTCTACACCGGAACGACCCAACTCGGGGCTTCTGAATGGAGACTGATGGAAGGCTGAGAACAGGCATGTATCCAAACTGCCCTCTACCTCGTCAAGGACGGCGGAACGTACGTCCAGGTGGGAATGGGCAACGAGTTCGTCCAAGTGCCTATCACAGCCATCCTCACCAAGGAAGTGACCATCAAGGGTTCCTTCCGGTTCGTCTCCCTTCCTACTGCTTGCACAAAATATTTCCTGATGTTTTCTGTTTGGGTATTGATTTCGACGATAGGTACGGACCGGGCGTGTATGAGCAGGCAATAGATTTGGTAGCTAGGGGCCTTGTAGACTTGAAGCCACTCATCACGCATCGTTACAAGTTCAAGGATGCAATTCGAGCCTTTAAGACCACTCAGGTTCGTGTTTCTCCTTCTCTCCTCCTGCGATGTTTGACGCTGTGTGATGTCCTTTCGTTCTAGGACGCGAAGGGGGAGGATGGGGAGGATGCGATCAAGACCATCATCGATGGATACGATGATGATTGAACCAGGTAGGTACAAGGAAGATGCCGCTTGCGGACGAAATTGGGCCGCGTTAACAATGTTGTGAGGAATATCAAACGTCGACCCTTACGTGTAATTCGATACAGAGGAAGTTACAAAGACGCCCCAGTGTACAGTGTTGCATGACCATGTAGAATGGTATAGAGCGGCTGGAGCAATCTCTGAATCGGAAGATGAACCCTCCATTTCAAACCTATGGCATGAAGAAAGGGCAAGAATGAAAGACAAGAGACTGATGTAAGCATTAACCATGACTGTACATAGAGTGAAGAGACTATGAATGTTAAGGGACGTATTCTACCTGCTTGCTCACAGATGACGCACGTCAAAGAGACGCCGTAAAGGATTTTGCCATCTTCTACGCTTTCGCGCCGCTGAAGAACCAAGCGGAGCCAGCAGTACGTTTCTCTGCGAACTTAATGTTAGCTATTGAAGGGTTTAAAACAAAATGATGCTCACCAGATGGTGCTGCTTCACCACCACCTCGCAGAGGTTTTGCTATCCGCCCAAAGCTAAGCGGAACTCCCTGTGCCGGTTTTTGCGCTGTAACAAACGTCAGCAATATGATTGCAGGGACTGAGCATGCATACCTCTCGCGTGCTCTAATCTCTCACGAACAGCTTGGAGTTGGGCTTCGAACTTCGCGTTCTGGGTATTGAGTTTGTCTTGCGCATCTTGAAGAAGGGTTTCTAGAGATTGAATGCGCTCGTTCCTAGCGAGGAGCTTCCTCTCCGCAATGGCGACGTCTTTCTTCAGCGAGGAGTTTTGCTCCACGAGCTAGAAACCGGTGTCACGAAGTTTAGGAGAGTAGCGGTCAACAAACCTGTTTCTGAACAAGCGTAAGCTGATCCAGGTTACGGGTGAGGAAGTCCATCTTCCGCTGCTGAGCCTTGCTATTAGAATTCCGAAGTACGTTATTGTACTGTTCCCTCGTTTCATCGAGGGAAATCTCGAGCTCGACAACCTAAAACTAGGGATGAGCTTTGCTCGTAAAAAGAGCGAGCCTATACCTTCTCGCAACGGTTTTGGAGATCCCTCATGAGAGACTTCTTCATGGTATCAAAGTCCGCGAGTTGAGCGGCCATCGTTTTCCTAATCCTCTCCATATCCTTCGCGCTTTCCGCGAGGTTCTTTCCGCCTTCGATTCCTGCGGCAGTGACAGCAAATGCGCGCTACAAAAAGACATCAGCGTTCTAATATTATATTGAGAGAATAAACGACCTTCAACTCTTCGTTTGCGCCTTTAAGAGCTTCGACTGTAACACCCAGAGATTTAATTTCTTGAACCTTCAAGTCAAGTTGCTGTTTGAGGTCCGAAATTTCGTTCTGGGCTGCTTCTCGTTTGAGAGAGTATTGAGCTTCAAGTTTAGTCTCAATGGATAAGTCAGTCTACCATTAGGCTGCACAATTGGCGATGGCGTACCTTGAGGTCCTGAGCAGTTTGAGATATATCAGCATCCCGCTCCTCCTCTTCCTGAATCGTCTTGTCCAGCAGCTCCTCGTACTCAGTCTCCAAGGTCACAAGCCTGCCTTCGAGTTCGTCACGACGTCTGATCAGAATTTCATTCTCTTCTTGGGCTTGACGAAGGCGCTCCTGCTGTTCGTTCGCGAGAGTCTGCGAGTCGGCAAGCTGGCGACGGAAGAGGGAGATATCCTCAGGAGTGAGCTCGCGCTCTGAATTCATCGCGTCGTCCAACTTGGAGAGGGATGAGCGGATCTGCTCTTCCTTCTCCGAAATAACGCCCTGCGTAGAGACCGTTCACATGGATTAAGGAAGCCGGGAACAAGAAAACTAACAGTATCAAAGCCTGCCATCATCTGTGCCATTTTCTCCTGCTTCTTCTTCTCCTTTCCCTCTTGCGTTATGCTCTTCTGAGTAGCCTTCAGCTCATTAAGGGACGCCTAACGGCTTTCTTAGCAAAACCAATGGGAGAAAATGTCACATACCCTAAGTTCTTCTAACTCCTTCGTCAAATCTGTATTCTGCTCCTTTAGTGCGTCACTGGTGATAGCGGCTTCCTTGTTCTCGTAGCTTAGCCGTTCCAGCTGTAGTCTGAGGTCGTTCAGCTCCGTAGACATCGTCTTGTTTTCGTTCGAGACCGTTCCTTCCTGCTCCTTTAGGAACTGAAGCTCTTCCTTCATATCTTTCGTTGATTTCTCCAATGCTGCTAAGGCTGATTCCTATCCATCCAATATTTAGCATCTTCCTTCTGTAGTATCAGAAAACAGCGCAAACCTTTTCCGCCAATTGATCAGTTAGTTCATTCTCCCTCCTCAGGAAGTCGTCACGCTCATCCTTATCCAATCCCACCACCGTCGGTGTCTGCGGTCTTGAATCAAGCTCTCCCGCGACGTCCTGCAGTGCACGATGGACAGGAGTGAAAGGTCTCGAGGAGGCAGCAGATGAGGGTTCCTTCGCACTTGGGGGAGGGGAGAGAGCCTTCTTGTCCCCACTCGCGATCTTCTCCAGCTCTCCGGGAGAAAGACCCAATGCCTTCTCCATCGAGGCCCATGCTTCCTTGTCCACTTTCCCTCCGGATCGCCAGATGTTGATTTCTTGCTCTAAGAGTGAGATATAGGCGTGAGAATTTGCAACGTCGCGTTGCGCTTTCTTCAGGAGTGCTTTAAGTTCGGCGGGGGAGAGCTCAGCGTTGACTCTAGCCTTGTTCTTGATCGACTTAGCTCTGCGACCCAAACAGAATGAGATGGACAGCAAGCAAACGGAGGGAAACAGACCGAACACCAAAGCGTAAGGTTGAAAGTGTTTCCGCTTCATTGTAGCTCGCAGGAGAACAGTTGATAACGAGTGTTGTGCGAGAGTTCCCTCCTAAAGATTCTTGAAGGATTCTAGTGAGCTTAGAGTCTCGATATGGGATATGACCGCTCTACTTCCCCAAGTGCGTCAGCGTGCTATCCACGCTTGACCCTAACCCATCCCTAAACTAGAGAGACAACGACGCACTTTTCCATCGGTAAGTGCATTGATAACCATTCCTAACGCTGACAAAGATTTGTTGATCTTCTTCGCCTCCTCCAGCGTCTGGCCGCTCGCACCAGTCTTCCCGACCTTCTCACTACCAGCTAAATCAACGAGATAGAGACTCCCAGTCTTCTGCGTTCCCGTTTCCGTGTTCCTGCAGTTGATGGTGATAACGAAGATGGAATGCGACCGCGAGGACTCAGCATTCATGTCTGCACGTCGTCGTTAGCAATGCACATGGAGATATAGTAGAGCAGACGCACTGGTAGCTGTAATTGCTCGATTGTTCCCACCCTGCCGCATGATCTCGTACACCTCAGGCGCGCTCCCGACGTAGTAGTCGGAGAGGCCTTTGACGTATACACCTTTATTCTTCTCTTCATGAATCGGTAAATTGTCGTTTTGAGCTGGAAATAAACGATGATGAGGAAGCAGACAAACAATGAAGAAGAAAGGAGACAGACGGGCGAGAAGATCGCGAATACGTTCCATGTAGATTTCCATATAGGAAACCTTGACGAGGTACTCGAGATTTGCAGGAGATGCCATGATGGATTCAAAGATCTGTTCCGTTATTCGCGGAGTGATACCCTTGAGGGAATTGTCGTCGATGTTACCCTACGGTCAAGTACAACTCGTTTCATGCTGGGGCAAAACAGAGCGACAGAGTTGGCGCACCATCATGGTCCACGACTTTCCGGCTCCCGTTTGACCATAAGCAAATACCGTTCCGTTGTATCCATTCATAACATCTAGCTACCTGTTGGCACCCATAGCTGTAACTGGAGACAGAACAGAAGGCGCACCATCAACAATTCCCCTAACCCCATACTCGAAGACCTCTTCTTGCTGCGTCTCCATGGGAAACACCCTGTCAAAAGCAAAGCCGGCAGCATCGGGGCCTTTCATTGTCTCTTGGCTTTTCAACTTGACGGTGGTGCGGTCATCGTCGATTTGAACGATGATATCGGAGTTGAGAGACTTCTCAGTGGCGTTTGGTGGTCGAAAACTGGCCAATTCTTTGGTGATCAATTACAATGACCATGAAACGACTAACCGACAAACGACCTTGATGTTGTTGCCAGACATTGTGGTATTATGTACTGTAAGAGCTCATCGTGAAACGGGCAGTGGGCTGGAGTGTAGAAACGTACCTGAGAACCGCAACAAAAGGTATCAGGAGGAAAGGTACGAGAAGGACTAGGGGAGTATCCTAGGAGGGTCTAGTGAGATATCGCGTTGAAGGGGGCGGAGGGTCGTGAATCTCGTTGCTACTTTCTTGCTGCCGCTTGGGGGAGAGTAAGCCCCTCAAAGGGTCAATAAGCCGAAGGTTCGCATTTTTGAAAGAGATTGGTTTTGATCAAGTTGTGATCGATATTCATCATGCTGCAAAACGACTGGCAGCTTAACCGTCATATCACTCAAATACTCTCGTCACACATGTTCTCAAGGCTCTTGATGGCATCTTCCAGTAGCTGCAGCTAATCCTTCCCTCATTGTGAGGAGCTGCGTAGGTGCTTGATGATTGCTCTGCGCTAGATACGTGCATTCCTTATTACTTTTTGGATGAGACCGTGAGGAAGAGCACAAACCTTTGATAGCACCTTTAAGTTTCACCACAACAGCATCGTCCGACTCCCCATTTAACTCTTCCTCACCTAGCCGACTTGCATCCCCTTCCTCTGGTGTAGCCGCAGTCAGAGACAGCTCGATTCCCCCGTGACATTGAGTGTTGGGCTTAAGTCATGTGGCGTTTCGTAGTTTGCGCAAGTTTTTCACTTGAATTTCGGATTGCTTTTGAGTATCTTTCACAGCGGGCAAAGTTGGATATTCGGGTGACTAGTTGTCTTGTGTAGCAGACAAACATGGACAGGTGTTATTGTGATGAGTCGTTAACGTGCATCTGAATTGATTGGAAGAGCGAAATTCGCGGCCGTCGGTAACAAAATTACAAAACCCTTTCTCACTTTGTTGTTGGTCAACGGAGAAGAGTCCTGTCGTTTGCCATAAAGCCCTTGCCAAAGAACCTCCTCTGTGTATTCCCATCGTATCTGCCCCTTGTTTGACATGAAACCCTGGGCGTCCTTTCAAGAAAGACCCAAGGCCGAAATTTAACGCAGCCGTGTCGCCTCTGGAGCGACAGTCGGAATCGAGCCCCTAACCTTTAATCTGACAACTACTTCAATTTGTCTCAAGACCGAGGTAACCCGGAGCGAAACGCAACATTCATGAATGTGACAGACTCTGGCTTTCTGTTCTAAACTGGCAACCATCAAACCACAGCAGCATTCCTCTTTGATTTGCCCACATGTTGATGCACCTTGTGACAGTGGTCCTAGATCGATCCAAACAAATGGACAAACGGTTACAAGGGCACTGCGATTGATCTGACATTGACATTGCTTGAAGTGCCGCATTCAGTCGACAAGCTTCGAAGGTCAAAGACTTTTGTGATCAATGGACATGCCAACATTGTTACCCTGTCATCCTGTTTGTGCCTAATTTTCTGCGAAACGAGAAACACCCATAAATATGCCAAACAACACAAAGCAAAACCAATAAAAATCATTTGAAGATCTCATTCACTTCTCAGAACGCGTGGCTCATCCTTAGAACTGGAACTAGAACCGACCCTTTGACAACGACTCCAACTTAATATCTAGGGGTTCGGATCGAAACCTATTAACCCTCGGCATACTGTTCTCGACTGACACTAAATGAGCTGGTGACAGGCATGAGCCTTATTCACTCTCTGACTTATCTACTCGGTCCCAAAACTCATAAGATCGAACTATTAAAAATCCAATGGACGACAATTGCGTGATCTCTTGGATCAGTGACAAAACAACTGGATGGAAGGGAATATCAGATTATGGGCATTAAAATGCTCGGTTAGAACAATAAGGGTAATCTCAAACAACACAAACATTTTCTGACCATTTTCCGTACCGTACCGCTGGGTGGACGAGTTTAAATTGAGGCAGTTTCAGAACCGGCGTCGCACTCGACCGCACCTCTCTGTCGATCGTGAGGGTCCTACCACATTATGTCCGTCGCTCTAATAAACCCTCTCTCCTACTTTCTTCTCCTGCACACATCGCCATGGTGTTACACTTCTGTTATTCTCTTCTCTCCCCTGCTTTTGATAACTATCGTCACTTAATACGTGACCTGTGCGTGAGTCAACAGTGATGCTCGCACTGATGGCCTAAGGAGAGTCACCGAAGGATGGACACTTGTGCAAAGACGTTACGGGTGTTACGGGCCATCGGTCGTGGTGTAGCCAGGTATGTCATTTCTTTACTTTATGGCTGGTTTCTGTGAGCAGGAGATGGATCGATTCTGTCGACGAAGTTAGGGTGAATGGTGAATGGGCAATCCCGAAGAAGCACCAGCATCTGGCTTCTAAGCACCCTTTTTCTTAACTTCGTTCTACAACCGTTACTTATCTATCCTTTCTCGTAACAGTTTCTCTCCCTTCGGGGTTTGAAATACTTAGTCAGATGGATTGAGGTGTGACAATGCAGGTAGATGAGGCATGAGGTGTTGGCTTTTGGAGAAGGATAGAGGACAACACATCTAAACATCGGCGAGCATTACCTCTCTTGTCGTCCTTGACGTCGCTTTGGAGAATTTTGTGCTCCCCGTCGCCTTCGTCTTTGAACAGTGCTTCAATGCCTTGCGTGGTCTCGTTTAGTTGAATAGTACCCGCAGTTCTCCTTGGATTTCGCCCGATGCGCTGAAGGCGAATGTCCGTCCTGGAAAACAGCCTATCATTGACTGTTGGGAGCCTACAACGGCTACTTTGATGGAACTACTGCAATGCTACATTCACCCTGTTGCCTTCATTTCCGGGTAACCACGACAAGTGAAACCACGCTTTTACCTCAGCTTACACTTTTGGTACAAGAACGGGGATGTCAGCGATCATGACAGCCGGAGAGGACAGGAGATCTGGCACGGTCTCGCCAGACCCGACGATCAAAAAGGACTGGATACAAAGTGGAACCCAGCCGATCGGGTTGTTTGCCAAAGATGCTTCGCCCAAGCTTGCGCTTGGGGAACATGATGGATGACCATAACGGCATGACCTGGCTTCTCCCCAGCGGTTTCTCGTACACAAGTTGAGTGTTTCGAGGAGAAGCGAGCGCTCAATCCGAGCAAGCAGGATATGGGAGACTCCCATGCGTATACGTCTTCTGACCCAGAAGAACCAGAAGCAACAAACTTCAACTTCCCCCCAAGCATCTATCAAAATCAGCCTCCAGTTGTTTTATCATCCAACTTCGAGGCTGGACCCCAATGGAACCCTTCTAGTCACTCGGTCATTCCCCATGGCTCCTTGCATCAGTCACCGAATCGAGACTTCCGACCACCCATGGCAGCCGATTTAACCCCCATCCCAAACCACCTACGATTTCCTTGGACCTTTAACTCCCCGATTTCTTATCAGAACCGTCAACCTAACCATCCTATTTATGCTCCTCTCCCACCGCCATTCTCCCCCATGGCAGTTAGACTAACTCATCAAACTGGCAACGTGCATGGCGCGTCTGCTAGTTTGATCTCCACGTCTCCCTACAACCTTTTAGAGACGTTCCTATCTGATTCCCCGAATGCGAATCCTAGGTTTGCTCGGCTCTCTGTCGTGCATCCAACTCTTAACTATGACCACATGGTCATGAATCCTACCCCGTTCGAAACCCTACCCAACGACTTTGGCAGCACGGGTATGTCTTCCTGTCGATATCTTGTTTGGGCCGATCGCAACTTGTCTATAGGAATGAATGCTGCGGCAGCTCCCAACGAAGCTGGTGTGGTTGTGGACAGAGAGTTTGAGAAGATCCTGGCAGGTTCAGCCGTGGAGTCTACCAACCTACATAGGCAAAACAGTACGCTGCCTTCTCAGCTGATTACTTTATGGTCAGATGTGTATCATGTAGCTGTCAAATCTCAGAAAACACTGGAGATCACAACCCTTAAGCGAACCTTCATCCTCTATTTTTCAAGAGAAGAAAAAAGGATTTGGGTGTGGGAAGAACTCCTGTTTCATGAACTTGACCCAGTCCAGGAAGGCTTAGACGGGCCAGTCATCTTTGGACCCAGTACTAGTCCAGCATATGTGGAGGTTACTTTGGACGGAAAGGTGTGTTTACCTTCCTCGGCGAATCACAGAGAGCGAAACAGTGCGCGACCTGACTCAGCTGCTTCCTGTCTGATCTATGCAACAGATTTTCTAAGGGGCCAATTAAAATCAATCGGTAGGCTGCTCAGCACCATTTATTATTTCTCGAACTAATGATAGTATCTCCACGTAAGTGATTGTGCACACAGGCCATCATTCAAATTTGATGACAAGAAGCGACCGTCAGTTATCTTGTAAGCCGTTCCTCTATTGTGCTATCTAGAAGTGTTGCTGCTTAGGGAGCGATGTAGGAATCATATAACCAATCGAGAACGCTGCCCGCTGCACAAGAAATATCCAGACTTGATTCAATTTGCAGAATGGTGTCGAGATCTCTGAAACAAACAACGAACTTAACGCTCTATGCCGTTCAATAGCTCACATTTGTCTGCTCTGGTCCAACCGTCGCCGTATACTAGCCGTGTCTCCGAAGATCCTCATTACTTGAGTTACAGCTGCTGGTTCCTTTCATCGTTTTGCTTCCGTACCTTTTTCATTAATTGATGAGCCCGTCTGTGTTGCATGTTGTTGCTTTGATACTATGTCTTCGTTTCATCCACTTCCACCTCCCACCCAGAGCATCATCCATCCAAAAGCCAGTACGGTAACCAATGCCATTGCTTCTCCTGGATGCGATAAAAGTACATGGAAATGTAGACGTTCTCTGTACCAGTTGTAGACTTATGTGATTTTCTTCAAAGAAAGCCGTTGACAACATCCCCTGAAGGCAGGAGTTTAAGGTGGTGTCAGTTGTGCAAGCCACTAACAGAACTTTAGGGTTCAACCCTGCCACTGTCAGGAATGAGATCCTGGCTGAATCCTTGCCTCCTGGCTGCCCTGGGTACAACCCTGCCTCTGTCAGGAACAAGATCCTGGCTACTTCCTTGCCTCCTTGCGGCCCAGGGTACAACCCTACCTCTGTCAGGAACAAGATCCTGGGTACATCCTTGCCTCTTAGGCACCCAGGGTACGACCCTGATGCTGTCGGGAGCAGGATCCCATGTACATCCTTGCCTCCTCGCTGCCTAGGGTACAACCCTGCCTGTGTCAGGAACAGGATCCTGGCTGTATCCTTGCCTCCTAGGCACCCACGGTGCGACCCTGCCTCTAATAAAAACAGCATCATCACAAAACTGTTGGCTCTTAGTCAACCAGGGTAGAACCCTGCCACAGATAGGAATAACAATCCAGTCAAAATGTCATGTACGTATAAACACCTGCAGGCACAGGCAATGTCCTCTCTAAGACATCTTAAAACACTTATATATTGAAATCCTTGCTTTATTGGAGAGCTTTGGTTCATATGTGGCATATATGTCCAATTGAACAAGGTACATTCAAAGTTGCAAAATTAATTTATAGTAGTTTAGAAATCTGTTCTCTGTACGTTATTAACGATAAGTGCAATTTTCGCAAAACTGCACAGGATCAATAGGTTATCGACATCAGGTAGAGAGGGGTCTCAGGGGTGCAATTTTGTTGAAAGTGTCCCATGTCGATGGGTTATCAACACCTCGTGTAGAGGGCTCTGAGGGGTGCAATTTTGTTGAAAGTGGCCCATGTCGATAGATTATCGACATCAGGTAGAGAGGGGTCTACTACTATTCCTTCGCGACGGAACTGTTCCGTCAGTCAAATTTGGCTGGGGAACGGAGTTAGGGTCAGGGCCAGGGTGAGTCCCGTCAGCCTAGTTGCGAGGCTCTGACTGACGGAACTAACCTGACGGGACGGAACGCACCGTTGAGTCCCGTCAGCTCGGACGCGACAGCCAAAATGTTTCGCGAGGTGGGTTCAGCCCCGAAGCAAACTCGCTCAAACATGCGAGGTTCATCGCGAGGGGCCTACTACTATTCCTTCGCGACGGAACTGTTCCGTCAGTCAAATTTGGCTGGGGAACAGAGTTAGGGTCAGGGCCAGGGTGAGTCCCGTCAGCCTAGTTGCGAGGCTCTGACTGACGGAACTAACCTGACGGGACGGAACGCACGGTTGAGTCCCGTCAGCTCGGACGCGACGGCCAAAATGGTTCGCGAGGTGGGATCAGCCCCGAAGCGAACTTGCTCAAACATGCGAGGTTCGTCGCGAGGGCGCCAAGTTCGCTACCAGTCGCGAAGTGGGCACTTCGGGTCGCTGGCTGGCTGCGACGTGTGAAGTGCCTTCCAGTCGCGAAAGGTCAAGTTTGGTTCAGCGATGGGTTGCAACGTGCGAAGCGCCCCTGTAGTTGCCAGGGAGCAGATGTGCAAGAGAGCAAACTCACGGGACAACAAACTCGCAAGAGAGCAAACTCGCGAGACGGCCAACTCAGGAGGCAGCAAACTACCGGGCTGAACGCAAACGCTAGGTTGCAAACTCACGAGACAGCAACAAACTCGCGAGATTGGCTTTGCATCTGCACTCCCAGTTTTGCTGCAGTGAACAGGATGTTACCAGAGCGAGCCAAGCTTTGCAAGAGCGAAGAGATTTGGCCCAAGCAAGTTGGCTGCATCCCAGCGAACTGCACTTCACCTGAGCAAGCCAAGGTGCACTGGAGCGAACTGCACCCCGCTGGAGCCAGCCAGGCTTCGCAGGAGCAAACTGCACTTCGCTGGAGCGAGCCAGACTTCACTGAAGCGAACTGGCTTCGCCCAAGCAAGCCTGACTTTGCTCCAGCGAACTGCAGTTCGCCCGAGTAGTCTGCCTTCGCAGGAGCGAGCCTGGCCTTGCTGGAGCGAACTGACTTCGTCCCAGCAAGTCTGGCTTCGCTAGAGGGAACTGCACTTCGCTAGAGCGAGCTGGGCTTCACAGGAGCGAACTGCACCGAGCGAACTGCACTTCGTTGAAGCGAACCGGTCTTCGCAGGAGCGAACTGCACTTCGCCGGAGCGAGCCAGGCTTCGCAAGGAGCAAACTGACCTTCCCAGCAAGTCTGGCTTCGCTAGAGCGAACTGCACTTCGTTGAAGCGAACTGGCTTCGCCGAAGCAAGTCTGACTTTGCTCCAGCGAACTGCAGTTCGCCGGAGTGAGTCTGCCTTCGCAGGAGTGAGCCTGGCCTTGCTGGAGCGAATGCACTTCGCCCGGGCAAGTCTGGCTTGCTTCACTCCAGCAAACTGCTCTTTTCCCAGGCAAGCCAGACCTTGTTGGAGCCAACTGACTTCGCCCCAGCGAGTCTGCGTTTGCTGGGGCGAACAGGAAGTAGTCTCGCGTCGCTTGAGTAGCCCTGGCTTCATTGAAGTGACAGGAGGTCGCGAGAGCGAACTGACTTAGTCCCAGCGAGCCTGTCTTTGTTGGAGTGAACTTAACTTCATGGCAACAAACATACCTTTGCTGAAGCGAGCTAGGCTTCGCAAGAGTGAACCTGAACCAGAGCCCCCCAAAGTGATCCCAAGCCCCTGAGGCTCTACTTCCCCGAAGGGGCTCTCAGAAAGTCCTTATAAGGCTGACTCCTCTCAGGATCCCCCAAGAAATGCACCGGTAAGTGTTTGTCCGAAATTGTCCCCTGCTGTGTTTTCGTTGCTCTGCTGGCCGAAGGTGAAGTGCTCACTTGGAGGATCTGAATCCTCAAACAGCACTCGGTCCTGCCGTTTGCTGTGGGATTGATCAAGGCGACCTATGCGTCCACTTCTTTCTCCCAAGGCGAGCCAAAGGTCGGGCGCTCAAAATGGATTCGGGTTTTGAAGGTGGGTTCTTGGTCTTCAGAGCATCTTGTGGCACTTTGTATATATCTTACTGGCAGAAAGCAAAGTGTGTGCTTAGGAGACAAAACCTGAACATGTACTTGTTCCTGAGATTTGCTGTGGGATCGATCAAGGCGACCTAAGCGTCCACTTCTTTCTCCCATGGTAAAAGGAAGGTCAAGTGCTCAAGAGGTGTTTGGGTGTCAGAAGTGGGCAGGCACTGTTCAGGCAGTTTGCATGAATAACTAAAGGCTCAGGATACTCAGCACATCCACAGGCTTAGATGGTACTTGTGGTGGCTTAGACCTCAGAGGTTATCCTATGCTCAAGATTTTGCTATTGGGATCGATCAAGGCGATCTATGCGTCCACTTCTTTCTCCTATAGCTATGACTGGGTAGGGAGCTGAAAGTACTTTGTGCCTGCACCTTGTGACGTCTGAGAGCAGGTGATTTTTGCTTCAGAGACAGACACATTCCTTTTCAGACACTGGTTCGCGTGTTGCCTCGCGAGTGCTGTGGGATGTTGTGTGGATGTTGGTTTGCATGTCGTTTCGCGAGTGTTGTCGGATGGGATGTGTTGGTGTTGGTTTCGCTGCAAAGTGGCTTGGGTGCCGCCTTGCGACTGTTGTCCGGCGAGTTGTGGTGTTGGTTTTTTGTTGCAAAGCCGGCTCGGGCGCCACCTCGTGAGATGACTGTCTTGGGTGTTGGTTTCGTTGCAATGTGGCTCTGGTGCCGAGGAGTGGTTCGCATGTAGCCCTCGCGAGTGCTGTCGGCTGGTTTGTGTTGGTGTTGGTTCGTTGCAAAGTGGCTCGAATGCTGCCTCGCGAGTGCTGTCGGCTGGTTTGTGTAGGTGTTTGGTTTCGTTGCAAAGTGTCTCGGGTGCCACCTCGCGAGATGAGTGTTAGTTTCGTAGCCTCGCGAGTGCTGTCGGGTGGGTGAGTTGGTGTTTGGTTTCGTTGCAAAGTGTCTCGGGTGCCACCTCCCGAGATGAGTGGTCGTTTTGTAGCCTCGCAAGTGCTGTCGGCTGTTGGTTCATTGCAAAGTGGCTCGGGCGCTGCCTCGCGAGTGCTGTCGGGTGGGTTGGTTGGTTTTGGTTTTCTTGCAAACTGGCTCGGGTGCTGCCTCACGAGAATGCAAACTCGCGAGAGAGCGAACTCGTGACGAGTTTGCAACAGTCCTGCTGCGAAGGGTTGCTGACGAACGAACAAAATTGCAACTCTCGCGAAACAAAGATAATTCTCGCCAGCTGCGCGAACACGATCGCGAGCAGTCGCGACTCAAAAACGTTCGCGAGCTCTCGCGAGGAGAACATTTGGGCAAGCTGCCGCGAATGGTTGGGTCTCACGAAAAGAAGTTAAGTCCAAGCTCTCGTGAGCCTAGAATGATTGCAAGTCTCGCTCAAGCGAGGCGAGCATGATTGCAACCTCTCGCGAAGCGAAAACGTTTGCATGCTTCGCGAGGAGAGCACTCAACCAAGCTGCCACCAAGCGAACACTACAGTGGCCTGCTGAAGAAATATGCAATGCAAAACGAAACACGACATGAGAAAGCTCGTGCGAGCATTTGCTTTGGCTCGCCAACCCAAATCCTCGCCTCCTCTGTGTGTATTTTTCCTTTGCTTTTTTTTTCATGTTCGCTCACTCTTATTACACATGATACGTAGTGATATCTAACACTCAGACCTACCACCCACCACCCTCACATCTAAAATACGAAGAAGAACGGTGATGCAATGGGGAAGTGCATTTTTGATATATATGGGTGCGTATTTTGTCCTCCGCTTTTTTTGATATTCACCCACCCTCAATACCACTTATACGTCGTCGAAGCTACACCTCAGACCTGTCATTCGCGCCACTTACGTCTAAAATAAGATTGATAATGGCGAAGCAATGGGGGATTGCAACTTTCGATATATCTGAGGTTAGTATTTTGTCCTCCGCTTTTTTCAATATTCATTAATTCTCAATACACATTATATCCTCTTGAAGCTACATATCAGGCGTCTCATTCGCGCTACTTACGTCTAAAATACCATGGATAATGGCGAAGCAATATGGAATTGCATTTTTGCATGTATATGAGGTGTGTATGTTGACCTGCGCTTTTTTTGATATTCACTCATTCTCGAAACACATTATACGACGTCAAAGCGACATCATGTGCCTCCCATTTGCGCCACTCATGTCTAAAGTCCGATGCATAATGGCGAAGCAACGGTTAATTGTGATTTTTGACATGTGTGAGGTGCGTATTTCGTCCTCCGCTTTTTTAATATTCGCTCATTCTTATTAAGAATTATACGTCGTTTAAGCTACATCTTGGGCCTCTCATTTAAGCCACTCAAGTCTAAAATACGAGGGATAATGGCGAAGTAATGAGCAATTGCGATTGTGAGATATATGGGGTCCATATTTTGAACTCCGCTTTTTTTGATATCCACTAATTCCCATTAGGAATTATACGTCGTTAAAGCTAAATATTAGGCGTCTTACTTGCGCTACTCACGTCAGAAATACGATGGATAATGGCTAAGCAATGAGGATTCGCGATTTTTGATATATACGAGGTGCGTATTTTGAACTCCGCTTTTTTAATATTCACTCATTCTCAATACAAATTATATGTCATTGAAGCTACATCTCGGGCCTCCGATTCACGCCACTCACGTCCAAAATCCCACGGATAATGTCGAAGTAATGAGCAATTGCAATTTTTGAGGTATGAGAGGTGCGTATTTTGTACTCCGCTTTTTCCAATATTCACTCATTCTCAATACGCATTACATGTCGTTAAACCTACGTCTCAGGACTCCAATTCGCGCTACTTACGTCGAAAATACGATGGATAATGACGAAGCAATGAAGAATTGCGATTTTGATGTGTGTGAGGTGCGTATTTCGTCCTCCGCTTTTTTAATATTCACTCATTCTTATTAAGAATTATACGTCGTTGTAGCTACATCTCGGGCCTCTCATTTGCGCCACTCACGTCTAAAATACGAGTGATAATGGCGAAGTAATGAGCAATTGCAATTTTTGACATATATGAGGTCCGTATTATCAACTCCGCTTTTTTTGATATTCACTCATTCTTATTAAGAATTATACGTCGTTGTAGCTGGCATTCGGCGCTCCCATTTGCGTGACTCACGCCCGAAATGCGATGGATAATGGCGAAGAAACGGGGAATCGCAATTTTTGATATATCTCAGGTGCGTATTTATCCTCCGCTTTTTTAATATTCACTCATTATGAATACACATTATATGTCATTGTAGCTACATATAAGGCCTCCCATTCGCGCCACTCACGTCTACAATACCATGGATAATGGCGAAGCGATGAGGAATTGCGATTTTTGATATATCTGAGGTGCATATTTTGAACTCCGCGTTTTTTAATATTCACTCATTCGTATTAAGAATTATACGTCGTTGTAGCTGGCCCTCAGCCCTTGCGTTCGCCCTACTCACGCCTCAAATGTGATGGATAATGGTGAAGTAATAGCGAATTGTGTTTTTGATATATGAAGATGCATCTTTTTGCTCCGCTTTTTTTACGTTCACTCGTCATTATTACATCTTATACAATCCAATAACAACATTACATGTGTTACAATGCGACCTAACTGGAAAACACGTTGTGTATTGATGTCAGAGGTGCAATTACAATTCAAGTTTCCACATACCTATCTCTTTTATTTTGTTGTTTTTTGCTTCAGAGACAGACACATTCCTTTTCAGACACTGGTTCGCATGTTGCCTCGCGAGTGCTCTGGGATGTTGTGTGGATGTTGGTTTGCATGTCGCTTCGCGAGTGTTGTCGGATGGGATGTGTTGGTGTTGGTTTCGCTGCAAAGTCGCTTGGGTGCCGCCTCGCGACTGCTGTCTGGCGAGTTGTGGTGTTGGTTTTGTTGCAAACCGGCTCGGGCGCCACCTCGCGAGATGACTGTCTTGGTGTTGGTTTCGTTGCAATGTGGCTCGGGTGCCGAGGAGTGGTTCGCATGTAGCCTCGCGAGTGCTGTCGGCAGGTTTGTGTTAGTCTTGTTCGTTGCAAAGTGGCTCGGGTGTTGCCTTGCGAGTGCTGTCGGGTGGGTGAGTTGGTGTTGGTTTTTCTTGCAAACTGGCTCGGGTGCCACCTCGCGAGATGAGGGTTGGTTTCGTAGCCTTGCGAGTGCTGTCGGCTGGTTTGTGTCGGTGTTGGTTCGTTGCAAAGTGGCTCGGGCGCTGTCTCGCGAGTGCTGTCAGGTGGGTGACTTGGTGTTGGTTTCGTGGCAAAGTGGCTCGGATGCCACCTCGCGAGATGAGTGTAGTCTTGGTTTCGTTGAAAAGTGGCTCGGGTGCCACCTCGCGAGATGCGTGTGTTGGTGTCGGTTTCGTTGCAAACTGGCTTGGGTGCTGCCTCGCGAGGGCTATCGGGTGAGTTGGTGTTGGTTTCGTTGTAAAATGGCTCGGATGCCACCTCGCGAGATGAGTATGGTGTTGTTTTGTTGAAAAGTGGCTCGGGTACCAGTTCGTGAAGTGGTTCGTACTTCGTTTCGCGAGACCTGCCCGGCCGTTCACTTAGCCCAAGCTGCCTGAGTTTTCGCTTTGTGTTACCTCATAAGTGTTTGCCTTCGCGAGAGTTGCCTTGATGTTCGCTTCGCGAGACATGCCGGTATCTTCGCTTCGTGAGAGCTGCCGCCTTATTCGCTTCGCAACTGCGGCCTGACGGTTCGCCTCGCGAGTGCTGCTCGGGTGTTCGCTTCGCGAGAGGTGCCTTATCATTCCCCTTATCGTTCACTTCGTGAGACCTGCTTGGTTGTTGGCTTCGCGAGAGCTGCCTGAGTGGTCGCTTCGCAAGACCTGTCTGCCGGTTGGCGTCGCGAGAGGTGCCTTATCGTTCGCTTCGTGAGACCTCCTTTGTTGTTGGCTTCGCGTGAGCCACCTTATCGTTCGCTTTGCGAGACCTGTCTGGCTGTTTAGGGTTGCTTTGCGAGACGTTGCAATTCGCTTCGCCTTAGCTGCCTGAGTCTCCCCTTCGCGTTTGCTCCCGAGTGTTCCCCTCGCGAGAGTTGCGTCGCTGTTAGCTTCGCAAGACCTGCCTGAATGTTTGCTTCGTGAGAGCTGCCGGGCTATTCGGTTCGCGAGAGCCGCCTGGGTGGTCGCTTCGCGAGTCCTGCTTAGGTCTTCGCTTGGCGAGACATCGCGAGACATGCCTGGCTGTTCGCTTCATGAGGTGCCTAAGTGTTCGCTCAGGCAGAGCTTCCTGAGGTTTCGCTTCACAAGAGGTGTGTGAAGTTTGCGTCACGAGACCTGCTCGGCTCTTCACTTCGCGAGAGCTGCCTGAGTCTTCGCTTTGTGAGTGCTGCCTGAGAGGTTGTAGCTGTTTTGCTTCGCCTTAGCTACATCCGAGTTGGGACGCCAGTTGCACCTAGGTTTGGATTCAATGACCATGGCTCGCTTCTTAAGCACCAACTTCTTACCACCGTACGAGCAGCTGAACTTTTGGGAGGGAGAAGTCGCGAAGCACAAACTCGATAGGGAAAAACATCTCTGAAGAGCCTTCAAAGCAAAAGGTGAGATGTGAACCCCCACTTTGGATCTGTTCTGAATCTCCGTGGGAACAGCTAGCCCTCCACCTAGTTTGCCATGAACACCAACCAAATTTGGAGCAAGCTGGGGCGCCCTCTAGCTGGGCCAAGAGGCAGGCAGCAAGGTAGGCAAGGATTTGGATAAAAGTGGCGATTGAGAGCGAGATGAGGAGGCAAAAGCATCCCGATGCAGCCTTCGAGCCAGGGAGCGAGGAGGAGGGTAGCGAAACGAGCATGTGAAATGAAAATGTGCTTTCGTCCCCGCTCCCCTCACACCATGCCCATTTTAGTCAGCATCTGGCAGAGGACCATAAAAGGGCCTCTAAACGCACTGTGTCTCCCAAATGAAAGCATGCAAGGACCAGGCAAGAACATGCACAGATCAGCGCGGGAAGAGCTGAAAGAGCTTTGGGCTACTAAGGGTACTCTAGGGTTCAACCCTGGCTCTTTCAGGAATGAGATCCAGGGGGTTAGGGTTAGG
>MU271431.1:0-32240 GCA_021432655.1 Atractiella rhizophila
TGTACTCTTACGAGAATGGAAATTGAATGAGTTCTGAGGCAAGATCTGGCGTAAATAATCACTTATGAGCAAGGTCGATTATACGCAACTTCCATTGCAAGATAACGTGTGGTTTTAAAGCAAGACACAAGACGGATCCGCTAGGGGTAGAAAAACAAGCAATAGATAAAACAGTCAACTACAACATGTTTAGGTCGTCAACTGCTTGTTAAGGACTAAAATACAAAGTCGGATATTGTTACATATTGCATTTGCAACCTCTGATACCAAATTTATAATGCATGCTGATGTGATGGAGCTTTCGGTTCGAATTGATTAGCTTTCGATCCGGATAGCCTTTGTGAGGCTCATTTGTTTAGCTTCCGCCTCTTTTTAAGGGTGCCATGTCGGACTCTTTACTGAACGGTGCCGTGCGATATATCGTCGAGGACACGATCTATCACTTGTTGAACAAAGAAAGGATCGACCTCCGGCTCCGATTTGACAGTGGTAAGCAGAGAAGACTGTTGATTGATGGATGTAGGGATGGGGAAGTTGTGGAGGGAATATGGGGGTGCGTTGAAGTTGCTAAAAGGGTGATAAGGTGGTGGGGAAGTCTGTTGAGCTGGACCGCCAGTCGAAGAGGCGACGTTGGCAGAGTTGAAAGAGGCAAATGGATTGTACGAAGACTGCCATTGTGACGTGGCTTGCGTCGTTTGGCTGCTCTCTCTCGCCTCCCGTAGAAACATTTGCTGCTGCCGCATGAGTTCAGAAGGGCTGCTACTAAAGAACGAGCATGGAAGCATACATCCTCTGGCGGGGAGCCTTTCTCTGACAGCGACAGTCGGCTAAAGCTTTCCTCGAACGAGCTGACCTCCCAAGCAAAACTAATGCCTGCCCATCCAGCTGCCTTGTTTCCTTCGATGACTCTGCCATAAGCCAAATTAAACTTCACCTGCAGTCAAAGAAGAACATACATGTCAACCAGCTTCTGCGCACTAGTTTCCGAGGTGAAATCGTGATGAATGATTGGATTTTCGGCAATATAAGTCGGGAGGTACCCTGTGCCTCCTGGAAGGTACGTGTAAGGTGTAAGCCATTGAACGAAAGACAATCTCGTAGGATTTCGCTTGAATAAGTCATGAGCATCTTTGATACGCTGTTGAGAAGAATGCGCACGATGCGATCCCATCGAACCCATAGTGCTAGTTTGGCGATCTCGATGTGAGCCTCCTCTTTACAGGCTTGCTTCAGCCGCATGAATTCGTCAGGTAATGATGGCTCTGGGGATGACCATTCATTGGCGGAGGGTTCTGGTTCTGCGTAGAAACGATCTTCGAGCTTGTGCAGGTAAGCCAGGAAGACAAAATAGATCTCTGCCTCCTCTGTTTGATTGAGTTGCGTTGACCCATCACTTTCTCTCCCCATTGGGCCATAATAAATAAACGGTGGACGAGGGTCCTCTTCTTCCTCTTCGACAAGATCGGGAGGTTTCTGAGTGGTATGCGTCGAGTCGCGCCAGCGACGTCGCTCTACAATGATGTCCCACAAACGTCCTAACATGGCGAGACATTGACTGGGTGTCGAGTTCTGGAAGGCGTGGTCTGCAAACCGTTCCTGTCAAGACTGTATCCTCAAACAGAGGAATGACGCACTAAGTATCGAAAAACTACGAAGAATTACTGCGGTAGAAGCCCAAATAACGTTCTCCAGGTCTTCTGCGGTCTGAGCCTTCGCGACATTCTCGGAAATCTTGTACACCGACAGAGGATCTGTGAAGACATCACCCCGAATATTTGGTGTGGTCATGTATGCTATAAGTTCCCCATCCGTCCTTCAAGTATGTCAGCTTGTGCGGCAGAAACATGAGAAAGAGACCGTACAAGAAAGGTAACTTGTTAAGTTTCCGCGAAATAACATTGTCGTGAAGCTGATTACTGCATGAGCCACAAGCGCAAAAAAAGGCTAAAGAAGGGCGGACAATCAGGTAGCCACAGATATCATCCCTTAATTCAGCCTTTTTGTCTTCTTCCATCCAACAAATCTCTTTCTTCCATAGTTCTCTCCACGTCCTAATCTCGAGTTTAAAGACTTCCTCCACCTGCTCGGGATATAGATGCCAAAAGGTTATCACGACGTCTCGAAGAATGTAAAGATTGGTCAGCGTCGGTTTGTGTAAGTTGGTAAGAATCGGATCGGAAAGTGTTTTCGAAATCACCTGCATGATTAGAATTCGACAGAGGGACTCTCGAGATCGTCCGTAGAGTCGCAAATCGCCCGACAGAGCAGGCTTTTTAGGCGGGGTGATGGCCCCAAGTAGAGCCTATGAAAATGAATTAGTCTTAGAAACATGTGAAGTGTTTGGAACGTACGCTGTGCGCGGAATGTCGAGCACCTCTAAGGAGAGATAGCGAAATGATAACCTGCTCTCATAATGAGTGCGTTCACTAACATGTTGAGCCGAAAACAGACTTCTCCATATGGTCCCATCTTGCTACTGTCCCATTCAGCTCGAGCAAAGTCTTCCAACAAGTTCGGGAACAGCCGCTTGGTGACCAGGGTATTGTTGGTCGTAATGCACTCTAACGTGTGGTCGGTGCTTATTCCATCATAGAATACAAGAAATAGCAGCTCACCTTCAACCAAGTGCACACTCAATGCCCCTTCTCTAACGCTAACACCCAACCGATAGTCCACACCACCCATCCCTACGCCAATGCTATTCAAAAGGGCTTCTGCCTGTCCACCTGCTCTTGCAATCTCAGATCCCACAGCCCTTAAGCGTTCTTGCTCCTGTTGTCTCTCCTTCTCCTGCATGGTTGTCTTCGTCCTCCCCCCTTCCTTAACATTTAAGGGCAGTGATGGCGCTGACGCCCGATGGGCTGCAGGAAATGAAGGTCCTAAGGGAAAGAGCAATTGGTTTGCTCCCAAACCAACGTTTGCCATGCCCATGCCCATGCCCATTCCCGGGAGGAGAGCCTGTTGCTGAGCCTGTAAGAGCTGAAGCTGTTGGAGATGTGTCGGGCTCGTTGCAGTTGGGAAGGGCAGAGGAAGAGATTGAAAGACGAATGAGGGATACGGCATGTAGGACAACGTTCCAGGAATAAGCTGTGGGAGGAGTTGTGGTGGGGCCGTGGCCGTTGGAGCTGGGCGATCAGCGCCGAATATGTAGCTGTTCGTTTCGATCAGTCACTTTATGACAGGACGCATCGGTAGATGCTTACTTAACGAGTTTGATCCTGCTTCCCGATTTTGACCAATTCGTGCGTGCAAGCGGTATATACGTAGTTACGCATCTATTGTCGAAACAGACCCTTATCAGTGCTGAAATCACGGGGGTACATGTGAGTGGGAAATACTTGGTTCCGCAGAGAAACATCTAGCTCTCATGTACGTGTAAAAGGGAGCAGCGAAAAGTATAATAACGTAGAAATCAATCAACGTTCGAGAAAGAGGCGTCGTTCCACTCCATCCTTGCTGGTTAGGACAATTCATATACCTGATCTCAAGTACAACGAGTCCAAGGAGAACTGTGGATCACCATCCGGAGACTGGACGTTGAGAGTTTACGCATGGATTGGCGGAGACGGAAGCGGGTAGTACATTTCACAAAAAGGCGACATAACACAATGCCGTAACCGAATCGGTTCATCTTCAGTAACATCTCCTTCAGAATGAGAGAAGATGCGAATCTGCAAGAGTTCGACGCCTTCAACTCCGGGTCGAAATGGCATTCAGACATGCCACAGAGGGAATGCTCTTCATCTTTCCCTCATGGCAACGGGGGGTTGCCCGAGGGACGAGGGCACAAACACACTTGTGATCATAAGGTGATGACTGGTTTGTTGGTGGATGAGAGCGAAGCAGAAAAGGTCATCTTCATCCACCTTCGCTGTGGTGCTGGATGCAGGAGGAGCTAACATTGGCTTCTGTTACAGCGCATTGCCAGCTGAAGGGAGTGAGAGCTGAATAACACCATAAGTTCAACTCTCCCTTCCCCAACCAAGCAAGCGGCCGTCAAATTGCGGCAGAAACCGGTCGGAAACCTAGACAACTCTGCATCGCAGAGGGAACTTGACATAACCTTCCCAGCTTACATGTCGCGTCGGGAAGCCTTCGACAACTTAATTCATACTTGTATCGAGGCCAGGAATGAACAGCAGAGCATATGCCAGTGTGGACTTATCGTGTGCTCCTTCGCCATCAGATACAGAAGATAGCCCATCGGTTTGACTCGTCGCCGGGACAGAGCTGTGCAGTTGCAACTCCCTCCTTCCTCCGTCCTCTCTGACCTCAGAAGACGAGGTGCTGACAGACAGACTGGGCAAACAGAAGTAGCAGGGAAAGGGAAAGGACGCGAAAGGGAATACATACTCCCACTTCTTCTCCACGCAACTCTCGCAGTCCTCCTCCTCGTCCTTCCTCACACACTTCCTCCTGAACTTCCTACACCTATCGCACGCCGTCATCTTCGCTCCCTTCGGCCGAGGCGGTCTTGGAGGTTTATTCTTCTTCCCATCCCCATTCGCAGTCGTCGCTGCTGCTGCTAATGCGGATGGGGCGACAGAGGGAGCAGTAGGGGGCGAAGAAGTGGTAGCTTCTGCTGGTGCGGAATTGGAAATTGGCGGTGAGGATTGAGAAGGCGAGGAGGAGAGGGCGGGAGGGGAAGGGTCGCGATCCATCATTAGAGGGGGCGGTGGCTGAGGTTGGGGAGAACTCATCCTTCTTCCTGCGATCGAGGTAATTTGAATGATGGTCGTTTTCTCGTATGATTCGCTGCCAGTGGCTTCTCCGGAGAGGTCACGTCCCGGTGGACTAGAATTAAAGATGGCTGTGGAGAAGGATATCACCGATTCCTCTCGACGGTTCTTATCGCGTGCTCTTGAGCCACCTCGTTGATATTAGCCCTCGTGCTTCTGTACGAAAGTGTTTCATTTCATTATCTCCTTGTACGGAACTGTGCGAACGACCATTTGCCCCTTGTCGCAATATGAATCAATTATGCCATTTCACATGAAGGCCTTTACAACTTTAGATTGTCAAGTTTCAAGACAATCTGCTGCAAATACAGTTTCGTCCAAGCAATGATGATTTGGTTTTCACAAAAACTTTACACAAATAGACGAAAAAGTATCTGATATGATGAAGTGCACGCCACTGCTCACACAACACCTGCAGACCATCGTTAGACCCATATAATTAGAAGAATATGTAGAATGATAAGCGGAAGCGTGGAAGAGCTTACCCATCACCACTCTCGGATACTTCTCCCTTATCATCTCGAAAAGGACCGGATCCCGCTGAGCCAGAACCATTGGTCGTTCGCCCAGACTATCCACCAGATCCACAATCACCATTCGTCCTCTGTTCCTGTTCCTGCATGTTCACGGAGGACTCACCACACAAAAACAGTCGACACGCCTGAATGTGCCATCCGAAAGTAAATAAACTATACACCATGATGGGCGGAGCGGTTAGGGAAGACGGACCAGATGATAAACAGCCGTATCCCAACGAGTGGCTGATGAAAAAACCAATCACGAATCCGTATCCAATAAGAGCGGCGTAGAGGCCGGGGGATTGGTCGATATATGATGGGTTCGAAACCTTCAACTATATATCGTAGCAACGGTCTCAGGCTTTGCCAGCTGAGGAGCGAGAGGAAGGGGAGCATACGTAGATATACCTGTTTCCACCCTTGTAAGCTTGAAAGGAACTATGGAGTGAGAGGCATACACGAAGAAAGAGCAAAGTGCGCCGACAGCACTACTCCGTCGAAGATGTCAGCATCCAATCTATTCCCCTCCCAATTGGACGTACAAAGACCCAAACGTCCATATCTATCCACTCTGTCAGCACCATCTGCTATAGAAGGGGGATGGAGAATGCAGACATTAGACACCAAGCAGTCATTGATGAGAGCATCGATCCCTCGATCCTTCAACAACCTCCATGTATCACGCGCCGCGTCAATGTATTTCTTCCCACTATCCTCGTACCAATGCCAAACGTATTAATCACATCCTTCAAATAAAGAAGAAACATACAAAAGTGCAATCTCGATATAAGCATATCTACGCACTCTTAACGTCAGCGGTCCTTTCTCAAAGAATCATGACGAAGTACGAACCGATTGAAATACTGGACCAGCTGGCTCACACATCCCACAAAGCATCGAGCAATGCAAGCAAGACAGTAACCAATAAAGTCGCCACTTTGCTGCTCTTCACTAGCAAGGATGTTCAATATCGCTCTCAGCGTCTCAAGGAGGGCGACTATCAATGAGCCCTCGCAAATTGAGCCGAATGAGTATGTCACAGCGCGTCGGAGACAGCCGAGGGTTATGGAGAGGTGGGATTGAGATGGATGAGAGCCGGAGAAGTAATGCGTTCCTTCATATATCCATAGTCCAGAGTCAGGTTCGCAAAAAACATGAAAGGGCGGTGGGTAGAAAACTAACCAAATATTCCCGAAATTGACGTGAGGGCGACGTTAGAAATGACCTGAGTAGTCCAATAAAACGACTGTGCCCATAACTCATCAGCATCTGCCTATGCAGGAAGAACAAATGTGAGAGGACGAACGAAGACTAAGAATATTGCCAGTCCAATTAACGTCGAATTGTTGCATCCTTCCCCGTTGCGATTTCGACACGAAGCCGAATTTGGATTGTACTTTCTATTCCAGAGCAATTCAAACAGTCATGAGCATAGATTTGCACATATAAAAGTGGTGCGATGTACGAGTAAATACCCGTGATAGCAAAAGACCACCTTCCCAAATTCATCAATTTCCTTTCTTTCTAATAAAAAGACGGACGAACCAAGCTGAATATACGGCGAGGATGACAGTTGACAAGATTGCTAGGCCGTATGTAGACTTGTGTTCATCTATTTACATGCCAAAAAACAAGACATTAGTATCCCGTCTCATCAAATGAGAGTGTGAGAGGACGTACTTGCTATTCGGATGACGAATTGGAGGACAAGGGTGGAGAAGGGGATTCTCCTGCGCATTGGGAAGTAGCACTGCATGGATGAAAGAAGATAATCAGATTATGCTCTTGGTGAGAAGACGAGGGAGATGCGAGTACTACGGCTCGATCTACAACATTTACGAACACCCAATGAGTTCGTCCTTGAGGCGAGAACAGCAAGTTTCTCTCAACAATAGCACTCTTTTCACCTCTTGAACAAAGCAGGAAGAACTTACTATTATGCTTATTATGGCGAAGATAGTGAAGATGATGGCACCAGAATAATATCCCACAATCCTGAAATTGAACCACCACTTCATTCCCATCCCGCCATTGACTGAGAAGAAAGGAGCGTACCAAAGATAAATCGCGTAAGCAACGCTAAAAACCACGCTCAAACCCAGACATATCTCCAACACCACCTTCGTAAACGTCTTAACGACCCACAACAACCCCAAACTGAGCACGAATGCAGCCGCCGTGACCAAAGCCAACAAATACGCCGTGTTGAGATTCGCCGTTCCCGCATTTGGGGGCGCATCATCACCCAGTCCTCCACCACCAGCTGCGCTCGAAAACAGGTCGTTCACTCCAATGACTGACACCGCTACGAATCCGCCGATGTTGGCGAGGAAGAGGAGGACGAAGATGACGTCGTTCCATTTCGGCTTCTCCGGCGCGTAGTAGGGAGGTGGAGGCTCAGACGGGTATTGTGGTTGTTGCGCGTCCGGGGTGGAGGAATAGGGGGGAGCTGGGGCACCGTATTTTTGCGGTTGCGGCATGGAGTAGGCTTGATGCGTCGCCTTGGGCTCTTGAGGACCTCCATGCTGTTGCTGTGGGAGGTGCTCGGGATGGTAATACGATTCGTTCATCCTCTTTGCTGTCTGTGAATACGGTGTGAGCTGAGACTTGGCGGGAGTGGCAGAGGGAGTGGAAGTCGTTATAAATGTTTAGCGTTTCTGGACTGAGATCGAATGACGTAAATTGATCCAGAATTCCGGATCTGGAATGACTAGATTACATCACGTGATACTAAATAACCTTTGCATTTGCATTTGCATTTGCTTCATGCTGCTTCTTGTAACAGCCGACCAAATCCTGATGTTGTTGTCTGACTGCATAATGTCGAGTGAACTTCCCATCTTCCCAGCCGAACTCTGGCTCCTCGTGGCACAGTACCTGCGTCTTGCTTCCCTCAACAGGCTCAATCGGGCGTGCAAAGCCTTGCACACACTTACCACCTCCATGCTTTATCGCACAATACCGAGCTCTCCAGGTTACAAGAAATCGAGGGCAGCCACGAACAGCCTCCTGGAGCGACCAGAGCTGCTGGAACATGTGCATCACCTGGCGTTACATGGAGCGAGGAGGCAGGAGGATGCAAGAAGTCGATGAGTTGTTGAAGAACGAGATGCTGCAGGCAAATTTGGAGAGTTTCGAATTTGCGTATACCAGAGAAACTCACGATGGTGTGCTTCTACTGTCTTCTCTCGATTTTTAGGGCTCTGTTTTTAGAGACCGTCATACAGGATGGCGGCGTTCAGAGGACTTGCTGAAGGATAATATTATCTGGGAAACGATCAGGGGAGAGAACTTTACCCGCCTTGAGCATCTGACAGTGCGAGAGGCGCCGTATGGATCCAATAAACACCGCTCTTCGGTCCGTGTTCCTCCTCTTGAACCTGGTACTCGAGCAGATGCCATTTGACAGCTGTATGATCTCAACTTTTGGAAGAGGATACATTTTAGCACTCATGAGTATCCGTCTTACTCTGCTGGGCCTCGATTACTGCAGCCTGTTGTGTGACAATGTAACGAGGGCACAGAGTATAATTCGCCATACACCAGCGACATGTTCACCTGGCTCGCTGCCAACAAATCGCTCACCTCCCTCGGTCACGAACTTTGTTTTAAATACGGAGAAGAGTCAAAGGTTTGTGCATCCATCGTTGGCCTTTTGAAGAAACCGAACTGGCCCTCTTTGATCGACCTCTCCTTCTCCGGAGCGTACTGCGACGATACGGGAATTGAAGACTATGAGTTCGCGTACGGTCCCTGCCCTTCCGCACGGAACTTCTTCCTCAAACATCCCCAGCTCCGCTCCGATAGCTCAAGATTACTTCCTGCAACTCAATCTAATTTCCAAAGCCGCCAAACTAACCCCCTCGCTGGCCTACCGAGTGGAGCGCTACCCAATCTCGAATATTTCGTAGGAATCAGAAACGCTGCTGAAGATCTTGGAAACGCAGCTTTGATCAGTCTCAAGTAAGTGGTCCTACTCGATGGTTTCGTATGCGTTGGGGACGGGGAGAACTTCCTCCCCCTGTGCGAGCGCTATTTCACAGCTAGCAAAACTACAAGTTCTAGAAGTCGATCTTTCTGACGAGCCATACAGGTCCTACTTGGGGGATGATGACCTAAGGGCCGTACGGGACGTTGGGACAATTTGTCAACGCATTGCAGAAGCGCGGACGAGCTTGAAGAAAGTGATATTGAGAGGAGTCTACGATGAGGAAAGCATTGAAGGCGCTATCAACGCTTTTCGTGGGGACCCGAGCGTGGGTATCTTGGAGTTCAAGCACAGGCAGGATTTGGACTGGAACGACACATACCCGGAGTGAGGTATCTCGGAAGGACGCTTCAATACATGTTACGGTAAGAGTTTGATATGCCATGTGAGAAAAGTTGCCATTGTTGACCATATGCAATCTTGCCCTATTTTGATTCGGAGCAGAAATATAAACAATGCAAAGCAACATATCATAAACGAATATCATTGCCGTCATGTCGCGTAATCATGAATGTGAGAGATCAAAACAGCGAAAGGAGCAGGTCTTCAAGCGTCGCTGCCACTCTTCTCACTGACAGCATCCTTCTCCGACAAATCGCTCGGGGCATGCTCAAGATGCTCAGCGTTTCCTGAAAGCTCCAACTTCTTGATTCCATCTTCCCTCGCTTGCTCTGAAGCAACACAAACGTAAGCGGAGAACTTGCGAGCTGGAACCTTGGCTTGGAACATCTGTTTTGATTATAGGTCAAACATGAAACAGGCGTCGAAGCCAGCTTGGATGAACGTACTTCATCAATTTCCTGTTAATGTACAAGTAAATAAGTAAGCAATATGAAAAAATTGAGTAATGGACGTACCTCGAGAGTCCTGTCCTTTGTTTCTGGGAGGTAAAAGTAAACCCAAATGAAAGCAATAATATTGCTTCCAAACCAGATATAGCCTTTGAGACGTCAATATTATCAATAGGTTTGAGGGTCTACCTACCATACTTCGGTCCCCAGTTGAGGTCAGCTATATAGAACAAGTATCATAAAGAGGACATGATGTAGATTAACGAGCACATGCCAGTATTGATAAAGTAGGGTGCACTTCCTTCAAAATCAGCCTAGAGCATGGAAAGCGTGAACACTCACGTGAAACTAGCCAACCATCCTCCAAAGAATCCTACAGCGGCTGCAAGGCCCAGAGTATGGGAGCGCAGCCGTGTAGAGGGAATCTCGCCTCCAAGAACCCAAGCGACTAAAGAGAAGGTCAGTCTTCCAATACCCAAGGACACTGAGGACTGTTTACCTGGACCAAGGAACCCAGCGTAGAAGAAAATGTAGATGCAAAGAACACCTGTCAGAGCCTTCAGGGCTGACTTGCTAGTCGGGGCAACGGTGTAGATGATTGCGATTACGAGCATGGTGATTGCCTGCATGAAAGTGGCGACGAGAATGATGGCTCGTCGACTGAAGATTCGCACGAGATAGCTGATCATAAGTACGCTGACCTGCCAAAGGCTTAAGCTCGAAGGGCTTTAAAAAGGGAAGACACACAAGCCCGATCACGGCCTGTTTCAATGATCAGCGGAATTAACAGTTTAACACATAATGAAATCTCACAATAATAATTCCATCCTCAAACGGATCTGTTGGCCGCTATAAAATGATGAACAGGGTTGAACAAAAGCCTTACGGGTTGAACCGGCCTGCAGAACTATCAGCGACAGATATGTCTCACAATAGCGAATGAGCTCACAATTTGAAAGAAATATACTCCGTATGACCTGAGGAGCGTAAGAGCTAGTCTTAGAAACCCAAATTGAATATCTCACAGCAAGAACATGGCACCAGACGCAGCCTGCAAAGTGACGGCACAAACCGACAGGACCGTTCTCCGAAGGTTGGTACCTCTGAACATGTCAAGTATATCAACTTTTTGGTCGTCCAAATCTTTTTCAGCCAACCAACCGGCTTTGATCTCGTTGAACTCCTCTGCAACAAGCGTCTCTGGATATCCGCTTCCCCGAAGACGTCGCAGGTACTTGAGAGCCAATTCTTCCTTTCCGTGCGATATGGCCCATCGTGGAGAGTCTGCAATGAATGGCAGGGTGATTGCTAAAATGACTGGGACAATGAACAGGAGCGCGAGAGGGATTTGGTATGAGAGGCGGGATGAAATCTTGGCAGTGTAGTTGTCGACGATGGTAGCCACCAAGGAGCCAAAGGAAACGTAGAATTGAAAGAAGGCAAACCTGAACTCAGTATTAGAATCGTTTCACAGTGGGGAACAATTGAAAGAAAGGGACACAAACTGACATTGTTCCACGGAGATGAGGAGGAGCGATCTCTTGCAAAAACAACTGAACGTTCACCATGATGACACCATTCGCAATGCCGAGAAGGAACCTAGCGAAGTACAGTACGCCCACCGCGGTGGTCCCGATTTGAATAGCAATGGCAACTGTGGGGATGTTAAGTTTGTCGTAATATTCGAACATGAGCGTTAACGCACCACTGCACACAACGATTGCGACGGCAATGGACTTCCTACGATCAAGCCACTTGCTCATAGGACCGGCGAGTAGAGAACCTTTGCTCGTAAATTATGAGCATAAAATGATGACTGCTGACTGGTCGTACCAATGAAAGCACCTTTGCTCCCAGTCAACGAACTACGTCTGAAAGAAGGTGAAAACAGACCCAGTGTCATGAGTGAGGCAATTAGCTGTTGTACATCGGATTTGATGTTCCATCCAGTGAGCGATTTTGGATCCTCATAACCGAATACCTTCACTGCTCTCCCTCATTAAGTGCAACAGCGCAGCATTTACTCAACGCACGAAAACCAGGCATCGCTAGCGCAATTGTGAGCAAGGAACCAAGTGCAATGTCTAAGTAAATACCTTGGAATCCGCCGATGAGACCGAAATCTATGTGCCATTCAGCATTGGTGACTGGTGATGAAATAAATGACGGACCAAACCCATACTGAAAAGCAGCAGACGAAATGATGCTATTCTCCCTCTCTGTTATCTCGCGCTCTGACTAACTAGGGGAGAGACTCGCCTAGCAATGAATAAGGTCTTCCTATTTTGCCATAAGCTAGAAGCGACAAGGTCGTTCGATTTCTGCACCTTCAAAAAAGCAGGCAGGCGCGGCATTTTGCTTTCGTTCGTGACAAAAACAACGCGATTCTTAAGGCCAAAAACTTCCAAGGGGCCGGAAAACGCCCTTTAAAACTCTGCTACTCCTTGCCATCTTAGCAGAGAACAGGATTAGATTCTGACCCCGCAGAAGTGAGCGCTGGTGTTTGGTACTTCCGGCCTGCCATGTGGGGATGGGATTGAATGCGTAGCAGCAACGCGCAGGCGAGGCTGAGGTTCACGAAGCTCGTATGTAGAAAGGAGAAGGGGACCACGTTAAGTTTAGGACCCTGTTTTGTTTGAGGAGGCTGACGGGGAGGAGGGCTCATCAAGCTGAACAAAGTTTGCTCCGCATTGATATCCCATAATTCCTCAGTAGAAGTATGCTGCGAAGTGCTTCTGCTTGGGGCAATTATGCTCAAGTTACATTTTACGCACATCAGCTGTTTTCGCAAGCAGGATGTGATATTGCAGCGCATTATAATTCTACTCATTTCATTCCACCTCCGAGTATCGCGGACAAGAAATCAGTACCAGTGAAGTGCTGGAGCACTAATATTATCAACTGTTACTCTGGGTAGTTCCGTGCACATCGTCGAACAAGAGGGTGGGAGAACCAAGACAGAAATATTCGTTGGTTTGTCAGCAGCTCGATCAATGTCAATTGTAGAAGGTAGCGCGGTTCTTTGTACTCTTCCAAGCGCTTTAGAACTTCAGATAGCACCATAGCAGTACCAACGAGCGGTAAAGTAGACAGGAGATCACGGAGAAAGTTCATTTAAGAGCCCGCTCCGCTTTAGCGAAGGTCAAAGAACATCGATGATCTCCTCTCCTCTTCGCTTGTTACGTTCAAGACAGACAAAACAAATTGTCGACGTTTATTAATGGCACATAAACCGATATGGAACGATGAGTAATAAAGGACGAATTGTAACCTCTATCCTTTCTCGGCTACAACATCTTTGCTCGGATGCGAAGTGTCGAAATTGACGGAAATGACCAATATAGTGGTCTACTGTAAATCATGAGAGAAAATCACAACGACCTTGAGATGCAGCTTTCCACCTGTCCTATCCAGGCTTCCCCGTTCCCCATCTTGGCCAACACCAAACTTTCCGTGTTCCTTTTACTGTAAGCGACACCTTGATTGAGGTTTGAAGTTGAGAATCCACGAAATCGCAAGAAGAACATTCCATTTGGACCCAACAGGAGGCATTCAATTGTCATTCAACGTGCATCGTCCCCAGAAGAGTAACATGCTTCCAAATCGAGCAGCTGGCGGCGCTCGGCGGCGAATACATGAGGAAACTTTCGAAGGTTTGGAATAATATTTGGGTTCGTGAAGTTGCCAAAAGGGTGTTCGGTTGAGTTTGAGTTTATCTCGCTAGCATCGATTATTCTCGCCCTCCTCACTGAGTATACTGGGTGTCGTTGTAGCCTAGGCCGGAAAGCAGGGCTACAGGATTGAACATGACAAGACCTTGTTTGCGAGAATGTTTGGCTGAGCTGGCTGTCCAGCCTTCTCGCCAAAGCTATCAAAACAACCAACTTTTCTTCTTGTTTACTTCTCAATCACTTGGAAATGGCAGGATTGGCTATTACGAGCAAGCTGAGCATGACCATGATGCTAAAGTCTCTGGAGGGCTGCCGAGCCATACCCATGAAAGGGATTTAGGGCGAGATCCGATCATTTTGAGCTGACGAAAATCACCTGCACGGACGAGAGCTTATTGGAATTAGGCCTATGCTCAGTTCGCCCACTTTCTTCCTTCTTCATCAGTCGATGTAAAGAGCAGATCAGAGCTTAAAGATCAGTGGAAATCACCTTCTCGTTTGTTTCCAATAACCCGCACACGCTTAGATCCCCAGCGGCAGACGAGATCCGCGCTGAAAATCTTTGACAGGACCGTCTCTTATAAACAGAGATCCTGTGGACTTGTTCTTTAGACATTCTCTTCTTCAACTTCTTCCTCGTCTCAAAACAAAACGAAAAATTTTATTCCCACAAGCATCCAGAATACCCCTGTGCTTTCGACACCATCCAGCATAGCAGCGATACCTTTGTTCCGCCTCATTCTCGCTTCATTCCAAAATCCAAGATCATGAATACCCCGCTCATCGCAGGCAGGAAGCGTCCTGCGCAGTCCCCTATTCCTTCACCACAGCTGCAGTTCGTTCTCTCTCTCCTTTTTCCCCCGTAGTCCGACAATTGCATGTAGGGCGGCGAGCGAATATGTAGAGACTCAAACGCGCTATGTCTCTCCACCGCCAGCTGGTTACGCATCTTCAGCTTTCATGACACCTCAACGACCACGTCTCGCCCATTCTCCAGCGTCCATATTCCTCGGCCACCCGACGAGCTATCCTTCACCCCTCTCCCTCTCCCCTCAGTGCCCCTCCCCTACAGATTACCAGCTATCTTCCGATAGCTTCGTCCTGGCAGGGTCGGAAGACATCCCGCTCGATTCGCCAGCCTCAGTCCATTCCATGCTTTCCATCCCTAATTCCCAAAGGCCGTTGCCTCAGCCTGCAAAAGCGAGGAAGAAGAAAAAGAAGGCGCCAGCACCGATGGTGGACGATTCTAACGAGTTTGAGCCGCCTGAGCCTACGGCTGGAGACTTGGAATACCATCGACGAGAGGTCGCAGAGCTTTTCTCCAGGGACCTCATATTTGGAGGCTCGCCAGCGGAGATCGACCCTACCTTCATCAAAGAGTCAGGAGCCTATAGGCGGCAACATAACAGCTGGGTAATTTTTGAGATGGGCATGATTCGCACCCTCGACCACTTCGTCAAGATTCACTACGATCGTGGACCCATTCGAAAAGGCGAACGACTCTTTAACCTCCTTCGAGCTTGTTGTCTTCAGATGATCCCTGAAGTAACTCTCAATAGGATGACGGGGGTGAATTTTATGAGCATCAAGGCTAGGTATTGGGACAGGAGGAGCAATGATGAACGGAAAATCTTTGCAGACGTCGCGAAGGAGTTCACAAAGTTGCACAAGGCAAGATATCCTGGTTTGTCTTCTCACGCGTACTTCTAACACCTCAGCCTGACTCATGTGCCTTATACAGACTACATCTACAAGCCGAAACAGATCCTCGCAAAAAAGTCACGTAAAGCTCGTTCTGCTCCTCCTCCCCGACGATACGCTGTCGACGACGATGACGACGACGACGACTATCTCTCCCCTTCGCCGGAGCCATTCGAGATCACCTCCCCGTCCACTCGTCGTGGATTGGCATTACGAGCGCAACAGGAGCGTCTGGCGCGATCCCAGTCCTCTCGTTCTCCTCAGACGCGCTCAACCTATTCTTCTCCGGGTACCACCCATTCCTCGATTGCGCCGACTCCTTCCCCACTATCGTATTCCATGAAGCCTGATGGGGATTTATCTCCGTCTCGCGGATACATCGTACCCTGTGGCGCCACCATCCCCACCTCTTCACCCACCACCTCTGCTCCTCTCCCTTCGAACGCATTCAACGTCTTCAATACCGAGTTCTATCAGGATGGCTTCTTTGGGGGAACAATGGATCAAGGGGCTATTCATTTTGGGATGGGAACAGTTTGTCCCACCGATATTGCGATCAGCCAGGACGCGTTTGGTCATGTCGCACTCTCAGATGCGTTAGGAGATGGGCTTGGCGGTAGCACGGTTGAATTCTCTCCTGCGACTTGGGAGACGGTACAGGCGAGGATGAAGGAAGAGGTGGGAGAAGATTGGAACTTGAACGAACTCCTGAACGACTAGACATCCTTAATGACTCTGACTCTGTTTCAATTTGTGGTCTAATTGTTCCCTTTCTGTACACCTGTCTATATTGGTCATCCATGATATCAGTATACCTGTTTTGTAGCAGTTACCTTCTTCTCACCTTCCCCCTCTCTATTCACGACCAGAATCAGCTATCGTATCCAGCTCAATTTCAAGATCAATATTCCAAGCTTTAGATTGTTCTTTGTCTAATTTGACTCTACCCCAAGAGAATACCCTGTAGCCCTTCCGTCTCCATTTCCTTTCACTTCCTTTCCTTTGTGTTTGATGCACCATTGGTATGAGAATCCAAATACGAACTCTCAAGGAGAGAAGATAAATGCAATCAATGATCACCTTCTACTTCGGAATCTAACCTAGTCGAGTTGTTCTTCTGCCTGAACTTAGGAACTTGGTCTCAGTAGCTTTTCGGAAGCCCTAGGATCCTCTGTCCAATGTAATTCAACACCATCTCCCGCGATACAGGGGCCAAACGGGGAACGTAGGACTCTCTCAGGTACCTATAACTCTCTCTTCAGCTAGGATAGTTGTGGGGTTCGAAGGAATGAAGACGCACCGTTCGACGTGACTGAAGGGAAAGGAAGAGTGAGAATCAGCCTGTTAGAAGGAGCAAGGAGACGCGTACAACTCCGTGGAGTATCCCATCCCTCCGTGAGTGAGTACTAGCAAAGGAGTACAGCGTCACTCAGTTGCAGTTGAAGCAAGAATGTGGGACACGTACTGGCTTGGTCACAAGCTTTATGAGCCGCCTCACTGTACGATACTCGATGAACTTCCGGAGGCAGGAGAAGAGACGAACGAACGCAGCGAGATATTTGGCAGCATTACACAATCCGCCGACCTCCTCTCTCTCCATCGCACCGCCTTCTCCACGACCAAAAACTCGATCAAATCCTATAATAACAGTATCCTCTCAGTCACGATGGCAAGGTAGAGAAGTTTGGAGCGTACCTTGAGCAGCTTGTAAAAGGAGCATCTTTGCTCCTTCCAGCTCGCACCAGTTCTGCGCGAGCGGATGCTGCAGGCCTTGGTTCATCCCAATTGGCCGACCGAAGACGTGTCGGGTGTTGGCGTACTCCACGCTTTGTCGACGCTCGTCAGTAGGAGGGCAGTATGGGAGCGTAAGTAGACGTGCTTACGCACGACGAAGTGCGGCATAACCTGCATCCACAATCATTAGAAAGGACAACAAGAGTGGATAAAACTTCTCGACCTAATCCCAATGCTTCTCCAGCCAACAGACACCTCTCCGCATTCATCCCATACAGGATAGTCTTAAACCCCTCGCCTTCGACACCGACCAAATCTTCCTTAGGCACTTCCCATCCGGACATGAAGACTTGGTTCGCGTCTATCGCTTTGCCTCCCATCTTCGATAAAGGGGTGACCGTCACCGCTCCGCTGCGTCTCCCTGCTCCTTGTCTATCAGCACTCAGAGCTTAGCTTTGAACCAATTGCTCAAAACTGGGAAGAGAAACGCACCTTCTAAGAGGTCTGCACAGAAGAGAGAGAGTCCTTTGGAGCTTGAACCTGATGTAGTTGAAATTGGAGAGGTTCGTGCTAGCAGTATCATCCGTGATGCATGTTGAGCGTGCGTGATCCAGCTTCACTTCAGGGATTAGGACACAGTTTATACAGTGGTGTAGTAAGAGAAACCTACACTTTTTGTCCATTCACTACATACTTCGTCCCATCTTCCACCTTCACGGCTTGCGTCCTCAAATTCAAAGTGTCCAATCCTGAATCCGGCTCTGTTACTCCGAAGCAGACCTTGGTGGTCCCATCGATGATACCAGGAAGGTATCTGTCCATTCAAAGTACAGCTTGATCAACTCACAAATATCGTCACGGACAAACGGGGGAAATGGAGGTGGAGGGAAATGGGAAAGAGAATATAGGGCTACCTGCTCTTTTGCTCCTCCGTCCCAAACTTCCACAAAGGCACCGTCGCGTAAATGCTCGCATGGAGTGTTTGAGCTCCAGCAATTCCAGCACCGGACTCTGCGATGGCGAGGAGCATGATTGCGGCTTCAGCGATGCCGAGGTTCGAGCCTCCGAGTTCCTCTGGCCTGCACGCACAAACTATCATCAGCGGTGGATCCCGAAAGCAAATCTACAGAAGGAGGAACGAGGTGAACGCACATGCATATGCCTAAGAAGCCAGCGTCGGCCATAGCTCGATGGAGCTCCGGGGCATATTCTGCCTTGCTGCGGCAGCAACGAATACCAAGTTTGAGCTCCAGCAATTCCAGCACCGGACTCTGCGATGGCGAGGAGCATAATTGCGGCTTCAGCAATGCCGAGGTTCGAGCCTCCGAGTTCCTCTGGCCTGCACGCACAAACTATCATCAGCGGTGGATCCCAAAAGCAAATCGACAGAAGGAGGAAGGGGGTGAACTCACATGCATATGCCTAAGAAGCCAGCGTCGGCCATAGCTCGATGGAGCTCCGGGGCATATTCTGCCTTGCTGCGGCAGCAACGAATGCCAGAATCACCAGTCGTCAGATGGGTACAGCACATGAGGAGCAAGAATAAAGTACGAACCGATCCTTGTCCATCCAAAACTCGTCTGGAAACCGCTTACAAACAGCTGCGACTCCTTCGCGCACCTCGATCTGCGAAGGACTCAAGCCGACATTCGACATGCCTGTGAATGTGACCTTAGATGTGGCGCGGGAGGTGGAGGAGGTGGAAGCGCGTCGTTTCGTTCCTTCATACTCGCGACTCGCGCCATGGGTGTGACAGTCACGGTAACGGAAGGCTGGCACTATGGGAAGCAGCGCTCGAGGGACTGTAGGTCGCATCGAGTTACAAGTACTGGTCAGGGGGAAATTGTCTCGCTAGTGCGCTTAGAATATAAGGATGTTCCTCGCCACAGTTATGCGTTATACTACTCAGGTCCTCACTTCTCCAAAGAAAGTAGTTGCTAACGTCACGTCACGGACCCCAACCCTAACTACTAGCCAACTATCTCAAGATGTCAACACAATATCCCACTTCTTCGCCCAACGAAGCAGGCATAGGCTGTCCAACCTGCCGCCTACTGGGGGCCGGACTCTTTGCGGTCGTCTCCTCGCTCGCTCTGTACGAGTCCTTTCGAAAGGGTCGGGGAAGGGGGGAGCGGGTCTTCTATCGCGTCGTCGCGGGAGGAGGGGCGGCTGCTTCTGCTGCGCGGTGGAGGGCTGGATAGCATACATGGTATGCGTGTGTTGTGGTGGATGAAGACGCTGATTGTTGTTGTTGGATTGCAGATTGAAGTCGGCGAAGGATAATGTGCTTTGACAGGGTTTAGTTCTGTCAAGGGGAATGCCGCTTTTACGATGTAGATGCAGAAATATCATAGCTCCTGGTAACTCCTCATTATATCAACATAGGAAGATTGTTGCCTTGCTTACAGGTTGAAAATGAAAGTCCTGACCTTTTTACAGAAAGATTAAGGTATACACTCAAAGGATTGACAGCAGCGTTATGTGAAACTGGAACCTCCATCGAGCGTAATAACATAAACCAGAACAGCTGAACAGCTATTGGTAGGGACTGCACGAACGCACCTCCATCGACAGTGCGACTGGTACAACAATTGGACAAATAACACAAGCGAACGCAATCAACAGGTTTTCCGAGTCTTTGGTAAATAATAACAGGTCTTCGACCACCGTCGTTACTTTCCACCACCAACCAACCATCTTTGCTGAAGAGGAATGCTGATTATACGTCGAAAAATCTGAAGATCCCACGTGGCGTCTAGCCCAGGAATTCGCCGACGTTTCAATGCCTTCCGCATCGCGTCTGGCGGTGTTTTGCCAACGTCTCCCATGTTATGACAGTGAGTCTCCTGTTCTGCAGTCACTCTCGTAGGCGCCCCTGATCATCGCGAAAAGAGTCCAATACTAAGGTACCCTCGACCTCGACCTGGATCGCTTGTTACAGACTACTTCCGTGTTCTTTGTCTGTGTTTTGCAGTCTCTTGCTATCTCAGCTCATCAGTGAGACAGAGTGCATTTGTAGAGAAGATTGAGCAACGAACGATTCACGATTTCGACATCTTTGCATGCATACAGAATTAATATACGAACATTGACAACTTCAATTCATGAGAAGACCGACTGGAATCTGGAATACACTCTTGACGGTGTGTGTCCTGCCTCAGATTGCTTTGTCCCTTTGTCCACCTGCCCTATCTTTATTGCTTTCCCGCAGGCTCTATTGAGACCTCCATAAATCAGTGGCGTGAATAAGATAAATACCATCTCTGCTTCTGAGGCACAGGTCCCAGTTTACAGAGCCGTCAGTCTGTTCGAATATGCGTTCACATGTCCCCTTGCTCCCTTCCGAGTCTGTCTCACTGGCTTCGAGTCCCGAATATCTCTGTCTGACTATTTGCTGTCCCAGATTCGAAATGAGTCCCATTGCACCACCTTCCCGCCCTCCGCCCCTACCTCTACCACTACTGACGACGAGCCCTCCGACCCCTGGATTTCGAACAGACACCATCCCCCCTCCTCGAGCTGTGGCCAAGAGACAGCGCTCACTAAGCGATCCAAACTCCGCCAGGCTTTCACGTTCCTTGGTCGGTCCATCTTCTCCCTCTCTCCATCCTCTCTCTGCCTACCTGTCTCTATGCGTATTCACACCAGCATCCAACTATCTGACTGGCTTCTATGATTTGCAGACCATCCAGACATCACCCCTGCCCCCCACACCACAATCACCCTCCACTCCAGCTGGAACCCCTGCCAGCCTCCCAAGCATCTCAACAAGCCCTGTGAAGAGGCACGCTACAATCCGGAGGCAACATACGACAGCTATGAACCCTAGTCAAGACAAAGGTGTTGTGCAGGCTTTGCAGGAGTATGGACTGTCATTGCACGATTTAATGGGGAGCAGTCTGAGTGCGCTGCCCATCCCTTTCTTCCTCCTTCTTTTCAATCTGCTTCTCCTCCTGTTCAGCATGATTGTGACTGCACACAATTACCTATACGATTTGCTTACAATGTTCTGTGATACAGCTCCCCTCGGTGTGACTCCCGCGCCGGATCCCGTACATGACAAAGAGCGCTTCCTTGGGGTCTTTGCAGATGGACGTAAGTTTCACCCCTCCGGTCCCTGGTCCCTCTTTCGCTCTGTATGCAAGGATGTCTGATAGATTGAATGCGTACGCTTAGCTCGAATATGGAGCATCAAGCGACAAGACTTTGGTTCGTCCAAGGTAGACCTCAAGTTCTACTCTGCCAAAGAAGTGTGGGATAATTTCTTCTTCCCCGTAAGCTCTTCCTATCCTATTTTTACTCTCCTTCGTTCTTCTTTATTTTGTCCTGCTTCCGCTGCTCTTAACAGCTCTCGCCTTCAAACAGTTTGTCTCCTTCGAGTGGCACATCTCCCGCATCTCCGCCATTCGACGTCCGGTCTCGCGCGCCAACTCCATCCATGGCGGAGGTGGAAGGCCGTCAAGTGATAGTGTTATCAAGGAGGGAGAGGCTCAGACTGAAGAGCCTGAGAGCTACGTACAGCGTACACCGACATTTGGCTCTGGCCGACGCGGAAGGGGACGTGGACGTGGAACTACGGGTGGGGGACATATGAGGAATGGGTCGGGAGCGACCCTTGGTGCTGACCTTGCTCTGTTTCATGAACAACGTGAAGAGACAGAATTAAAGGTTTATAGCTCTTTTACCGCTTGGGCTAATCCTTTGGACCCTGATGGAAGTAAGTCACACGTCACGCCTTTACTTGCTTTGGTTCATCAAAGTTAATAGATCCGCTGGTCGCTAGAGGATCGATTGAAGACACTATTGTTGTGAATACCGTGTCTCCCCGTCCAGTCATAAAACATCGACAGTTTGTGATTGATCGAATAATGAAGCCCGAATACCTTGCCCAAGCTGATCGAGAAAGTGATGGCGAGATGGACATCCTGTTCGTCCTTTTTCTTTCTTCACTCTATCATATTTAGCACTCCCCTGATAGATTGTCGGGTTCGAAGGAGCGAGCTAAAGGGGGAGCAGAATGTATATAAGTATTTCAGGACTTACCTGAAATCTTCCCTCTACGCTCTCATCCTGAGAAAACTCAAGAAATTGGTAAATCCCCTCGTCGCAATCGCTGCCGTCGCCGCCTCGGTTCAGAACCTAGGGATCGAAGGGAACGCAGGTCTAGGCAAGCATTCTTACCCTCTGTCGAGGAAGAATTGCTGATGTTAACATTCATTAAGCGCTTGCGAGTATTGGAATTTTTAGTGCTTCCCTCGGTCTCATAGTGCTCATACTCGACTTGTTGGTCGATCTCGTGGATTGGAACGTCCGACGGAGACAGTTAAGAGTCCTCAAAGCGAAAATTAAAAAGCCAAAAGCATGATCCTCTCTTTATCTTTCAGTTCACTTTTGGGCAACTTTCTCGGTTCGGTGGTTGTCAGTCAATAGCGTACTCACTGAGCATTGCTCAGTCGATATTTTCAAGGACTCCGACGGACAGCTTATGTCACATACGTCTTTTATATATAGGTCAATGAATCAAATTATGCGTGGTATTAGGCTCTTCTAAACCATAATACTAGCTTTGCGCTGCGGTTGTGATGCCCAGAAGTTCTGTCGGAACGTACCTGATCGCTCAATGTGCTGCAGCGCCCTGTCGTGCTCTTCGTCTTCTCCAAGATGAGACATGGCTGATGGGAAGGAAAACAAAGTGTACAACCATGTCATGAGAAGGAGTTGCGCATCAATTCTGTACTAGTAGAAGCTAATGATTGAATTTGTCATGGAATTTGAACCGATTTCAAGTTACCGACATGAAAGGCCTTATTTATGCCGTTCTTCTATTCACAAACTACTCCACGTTTGTGAACAAACGTGACGGGTAGGATCCTTCATCTACGCTGCGTAGTGGATGTTGGAAGCTCCGCTCTATCGATTTCATTCTGTCCTCCAGGTTCTTTCTTGGGTGGACGAGAGTTCTAGAAGGAGTTTTGCTATGCGAACGCCGCGAGAGATAGATAGGAACTTCCAATTGAAATCTCTGATTAGGTGGGCGTTGTTGATAATAACCAACAGTATCGTCGAGACGTACTATGCCCTCAGGTTTAGCTGAAGCTCCCCTCCTAGAAGTTCATCCCGAAGTGCTAGTAATTTCTGAGCTTCCAAAAGCGGAGAGAGAAAGAATCGCGAAGGAGACGCTCAACCATTTCTACCATGCCACCATCGGTGGATTCCTTCAGGAGTTTTTCCCAGATTGCGCAAATATCAGCCTCGAAGCCGAAGTGGACATGTCGCGGTTGAAAAAGTTTCGAAAAACGATGGGAGGGAAAGGGGAGCTAAAGGCGGAGAAAGACATGTACTCCAACATTGTGAGCATTCGTTTCAAGTGAGAGGGCAAAGTTTAATGGGCTGGGTGCTACAGGCAGAGTTCATGAACTGTCTATTAGAAAGGACAGAATTGGAGTTCTGGAACCTGCATAGATATGGCGATTCTAACGATTACGATGGAAAGCCAGATTCCAATAAGCCTGACTTTACGGCTGTGATGAGGGGGGAATTGAAACCTGAAGACGACTGTTATCGCCAATTAGATCGAATGTGCTGGAAGCACTGTTGTCTGCTCGGACACGCGAGATACCGAAAGAGGGACCCTTTCGTCCCCTCCAGGTGGAGCAGGAAGAGGGAAGACGCGCTGCGGCGAATCCTCCACTATTTTACGGATCTCACTTATGTCCAGCAGCGCACGTCATCCGTTCTCATCCTGTTTTTCACTACCGGGACGAGAGCTGTTCGTTGGAGTCCCAGACAGATCATTTACACTGACCAGTTCGAATTCAAGGAGAACGACCAGTTCGCCAAATTTTGCTGTTTGGTCCGGGTGTATGCTTCAGGCAACCAAGGTGTCGACGATCAATTCACCAAAATCGAAGGCAACGTCGCGGAGGAAGCCGTTGCAGTCTTTAATGGCAAGAAAGAGTTGGTCCAGCGGGCTGGATTTAGTATTCCTAACGCTTCCGACTGGTAGGAGCTGCACGTTCCTCCCTTGTCACCTCCTGATGACCCTTATAGGCAATCTTCGAGGCAGTTGGTTGTGGGCAAACTCGCTATTTATCGCCCATCAGTTTTTGGAAGAAATGGGAAATACTTCGTTGGGTACGAGAAAGGGAAGCTGAAACGATTTATTTCGTCAAGGCAAACTGGGCGTACACAGGCGGGGGTCGTGTACCTGAGTCGCAAGTGTACCAAAAGAGCAAGAACTCACGACACATTCTGAAGATGACCTATGGTGGTTACCCCAAAAGCGTGAACGACCTTCACTACACCCTCAAGAACTCGCCCCATGCGACACCGTCTACAAAAATAGAGTTGCAAAAGGTGGAGCAATGGGTCAAGGAGGAAGAGGCAGCAATAATGGAGCGAACTTATCCCGAACAGAGATTACACTTCCTTGTCCTCCCTTTTGTCCGTCTCTTTCCACGTTTCGGGATGCCTACGAACTCCTAGAAGGACTTTACGGTGGCATTCAGGGTTGGTTCTTGTCGCTTCTGGGACCTGCCACTCTGATCTTTTGCCTAGGTCTTCTGGATATGTACCTGGAGGGATACCTTCACCGCGACATCAGCAACTCCAACATTGGTCTGGAAGACTATGCGGATGGCGTGAAAGGCATCTTACGAGACTTCGATTTTGCTGTGACATTAGATCCCAAACTGAGAACAGACAGTCACAGTCGAACGGTACGCACTTTCCCCTATGATCAACAAGGCTGACAACGTTAAGTGCGGAACATACCTTTTTCTCGCTGCATCGCTCTTTGATCTGAGGCCGCCCAGCCACCAGTTGATTCATGATGTTGAATCCTTCTCCTTATTTTAACAGTCGAGACATTCTTGCACTTGACCTACGACCCTGCAACGCAACTGTTAGCACAAAGGCTCGTTCTGTCGTACCGGCAAGCGTACGCAGGGTTTGCGAAGGTACAGGAGATATTGGGAGCTTTCGAAGGATTCGCAGAGGAGGACCCGGAACAAATCGATATTCTTGGTCCCCTCATTTTGGTATTTCGCCAATTTCTTGGAGCGCTTTACATCCCAAAGAAAATGCGAAACGGTTTCGCGAAAAGCATGATCCTCTCTTTATCTTTCAGTTCACTTTTGGGCAACTTTCTCGGTTCGGTGGTTGTCAGTCAATAGCGTACTCACTGAGCATTGCTCAGTCGATATTTTCAAGGACTCCGACGGACAGCTTATGTCACATACGTCTTTTATATATAGGTCAATGAATCAAATTATGCGTGGTATTAGGCTCTTCTAAACCATAATACTAGCTTTGCGCTGCGGTTGTGATGCCCAGAAGTTCTGTCGGAACGTACCTGATCGCTCAATGTGCTGCAGCGCCATGTCGTGCTCTTCGTCTTCTCCAAGATGAGACATGACTGATGGGAAGAAAAACAAAGTGTACAACCATGTCACTTGAGTGAGAAGGAGTTGCGCATCAATTCTGTAGAAGCTAATGATTGAATTTGTCATGGAATTTGAACCGATTTCAAGTTACTATCAGAACGACATGAAAGGCCTTATTTATGCCGTCCTTCTATTCACAAACTACTCCACTTTTGTGAACAAACGAGACGGGTAGGATCCTTCATCTACATTGCGTAGTGGATGTTGGAGTGTACGATTGGACTGTCAGGATCCCGCATGTGTCAGCATTCAAGTCGTTGGAGAAAATCTGGCACAGGAAACAATGTCCGATTTCGTCCCCTTCATGTGGAGCAGTAAGAGGGAAGACGCGCTGCGGCGAATCCTCCACTATTTTATGGATCTCGCTTATGTCCAGCAGCACACGTCATCCGTTCTCATCTTGTTTTTCACTACCGGGACGAGAGCTGTTCGTTGGAGTCCCAGACAGATCATTTACACTGACCAGTTCGAATTCAAGGAGGACGACCAGTTCGCCAAATTTTGCCGCTTGGTCCGGGCGTATGCTTCAGGCGACCAAGGTGTCAACGATCAATTCACCAAACTCGAGGGCTATGTCGCGGAGGAAGCCGTTGCAGCCTTTAATGGCAAGAAAGAGTTGGTTCAGCGGGCGGATTTAGTGTTCCTGACACTTCCAACGTGTGGGAGCTGCACATTCCTCCCTTGTCACCTCCCGATGCCCCTTATAAGCAATCTTCGAGGCAGCTGGTTGTGGGCAAACTCGGTATTTATCGCCCATCAGTTTGTGGAAGAAATGGGAAATACTTCGTTGGGTACAAGAAAGGGAATCCTGAAACGATTTATTTCGTCAAGGCAAACTGGGCGTACACGTGTCCCTGAGTCGCAGGAGTGAGAAACTGATTTCTTATCGCCTTGCACTAAGGGTCCCCAATCACTTATCAGTGAGTGCAAGCGATACAAATAATGTTATGTGATTTCATTGTAAATAATCGTACATACCTAAGGGTCCCCAATCACTTATCAGTGAGTGCAAGCGATACAAATAATGTTATGTGATTGGGGAAAAGAAAGAAAAGGGAAACACATCAAGCCATACTTATAAGTCCGGGTTAGCGGTGAAGTGCACATGTTTGGTACGGCATCCGGAACGCGAGGCAAACGAACCAAACAGATGACATCCGATCTCCAACAGCAGGTGTACGAAAAACTCAAGAGCTCGCGACACATTCTGAAGATGACGTACGGTGGTTACCCCAAAAGCGCAAAAGACCTTCGCTACACCATCAAGAACTCGTCCCATGCGACGCCTTCTACAAAATTAGAGTTGTAAAGGGCGGAGGAGGCAGCAGCGATGGAACGACCTTATCCTGAACAGAGATTACACTTCCTTGTCCTCCCCATTGTTCGTCCTCTTTCCACATTTCGGGATGCCTATGAACTCCTAGAAGCACTTGACCTTGGCCTCCAGGGTTTGTTCTTGTCGTTTCTGTGTCCTGCTCCTCTGATCTTTTGCCTAGGTCTTCTAGATATGTACCTGGAGGGATACCTTCACCGCGACATCAGCAACACCAACATTGGTCTGGAAGACTATGCGGATGGCGTGAAGGGCATCTTACGAGACTTCAATTTTGCTGTGACATTGGATCCCAAACTGAGAACTGTCAGTCACAGTCGAACGGTACGCGCTTTACCCTATGATCAACAGGGCTGATAACATAACGTTAAATAGGGAACATACCTTTTTCTCGCTGCATCGCTCTTTGATCTGAGGCCGCCCAGCCATCAGTTGATTCATGATGTTGAATCCTTCTACCATATTTTAACAATCGAGACATTCTCGCGCTTGACCTACGACCCTGCAGTGCAACTGTTAGCACAAAGGCTCGTTCTGTCGTACCGGCAAGCGTACGCAGGGTCTGCGAAGGTACAGGAGATATTGGGAGCTTTCGAAGGATTCGCAGAGGAGGACCTGGAACAAATCGATATTCTTGGTCCCCTCATTTTGGTATTTCGCCAATTTCTTGGAGCGCTTTACATCCCAAAGAAAATGCGAAACGGTTTCGCGAAGGAACAAATCGATATTCTTGGTCCCCTCATTTTGGTATTTCGCCAATTTCTTGGAGCGCTTTACATCCCAAAGAAAATGCGAAACGGTTTCGCGAAAGACCGTAGGAATAATCTATCGGAATACTTTTCAAGACTAAATATCCTATCGCCTGAAACGGACCAGTCTGCCAACGATTCTGTTATTGATGTGGTCGATTTCGACCAGAAGGATGACCAAAAGTGCCTACTCCAATTTCTAATAAAAGTTTTAGGACTCGTCATCAAGCGTAACAAGAAAACGCTGAAGAAGATGGTTCACAATGCCAGAGTACAAACTGATGAGATTTTGGTGACAACGAAGGATTAGGGAATAGTGCAACCGGTGTAGTTGTAGGTGAGAAACGTTCATAGTGATCCAATTTCGGGTCATTTACTTAGCCAACAATCACGAGGAGATCAACGGTTGAGAACGTAGGCCAAAAAGTGGAGAGACTCTCCCACCGTGATCGATTCTTTGTCCCACCGCTGACCGCTAGGCACAGAACTCAAAGATCTCAAGGGCTAATCTCAACATTTTGGGACCGATTCATGTATCTGTATCCTTGCCTTTGCCCTTCATCTATATGTTTTGGCAAAAGTACCGGCATGAGGGATGGGACATTACTGCCGTAAAAACGATTCAAGACTTGCAGCTTCAGACCCTTTCATGCTGCGTCACCCTTGCAGGAGGGGATTATAATACTACGTCGAGAAAGTCGCTTCAGAAGCTATGAACAAGGAGAGAGAGATGCTGAATGGTCAAGCTCCGTTCAAGTTGCGTAATACAACAACCTGGGCGTGTAAATAAATCCAAGGCACCATCATCTACACTCACACTCACCTCCCCAAACCTTCTACACCGCACCACCCTCCTCCCTCTCCACCCCCCTCTTCGCTCCCGCACCGCGCCACCTCTCCCACCTCATCCTCACCCCCTCCCAGCCATCCAACGCCGGCCGGACGTCCAAAAAGAAGGCGAGGTCGCTCCCACGGCCTTTGTAGAAGTCGATCACGTATCGTATCTGTGCCGGTTTGCGATCGTCCGTCGTCATGGTCGTCGTCGTCGGCGTCGTTTCTTGGGGTGAAAGAGATGGAGAGGGAGTGGGAGAGGGAGGAGGGAGGGGACGCTCGATGATCCAGTCGTGGCGATCGAACGGGGGTGCGTACCTGTGCAGCCGTCAGCCATCACATTATGCTACAAGTGCATGCGCACAATGCGGCAGGTGGGAATTCAGGGCGAGTTGACGGTACGGCAAGGGAGAAAGGTCTTTTTCTCTTGTCATGGGCTCCACGCGCTAGCAAAGTACGCGCGCCCCGTCGTCCGCATTTATCTTGGACACGAAAAATGGAAAGCGAAGAGTGGGGAGTTAAAGAGTCTACGTAAGATGGGGTCGTTACGTGACAGAAGGATGGACTAAGGCTGGCTGAGGAAGTGTGTAGCTCTTGGTTTGTGGGATGTCTGTGGATATGTCAAACCTCTACACCATGCTATGTGTATCATCACCACTATTTCCTCATGGTAGGTCCGTAACCCAAACATAGGATGTAGACTCTGCACTCGGGGAGGCCCTAGTTCACTGTATAGACGATCCCTTGCTCTTCCTTCCCTTCCTTCCACAACATAGGACTGGGTCGGAAAGAAGGAAAAGAAAGAGAGGCACGTCCTCTCATACACCACACCAGCCCAACAAATACCATCCAAAGGCAAGGCATAAAGGAGTGAAGAAATAAAGACAGAGATAAGAAAGAGAACGAACCCGATCCAACTCCTCCACCTCGCTCTCGGCGTCATATCCCCCGCCCTTCCTCTGAACGACACCAACTTCACCTGTCCCTCCACTCCACCTCCACTTCCACCTCCCTGCACATCCTCAAGAGGCCCCAGCAGTGGACCCAACCATGCTCTCCCACTTGAGTATCTCCCTCCACACCTTCTCGTTGACCGCATTATGAATCTGCACGATAGACTCCGCCGTTTCCGGAGGCACGGTGCGGGTGTAAGAGGGCGGGTGTTTGGAGACAAGGGAGGTGTAGAACTGGTGCGGGGAGGGGTAGACCCAGTTTGCTTCTCCCGCTCCCGCTCCTCCTTCTTCTGGCGCAGTATTGGAATCGCTGGCTGATGCGGACGATGTGGAAGGGTGCGAGTGGGAGAAGCGGGCCTCGGAGGAGGGGACGGAGAGCGAGGAACGGGGGATGGAGGAGACCACGCGTTCTTTGGAGAGCGTGTCTCTCCAGTCTCTTCCTTTGTCCCTTTCCCTCTCTGACTCTCCCGACGCTTGGGGTGGATGTGCTGCTGGAGTGTCGGTGGGCGGGTGGAAGAGCGGATGGTCGTAGGATGAGCGGAGGTGGTGGGGCACAGGACAGGATGATGCCGTGGCTGTAGCTGGTGAAGGAGATGGTGACTGTGCCGGGGGAGAGTCTGGCGCAGGAGTGGAAGTAAAGGGCCACATTATGTGTCCTACCCTCGCCTAATAAATTGTTGGTGGATGAAAATGGACGGGCGGATTCATGGCATCAAAAAATCGGGAAGGGTAAGCATAACTTTTTTAAATAGTACTCGCACCTGGAGATTCAAGTGCTCAAATCCGTGTTGTTTGTCTCTTTAACGTTGGCAAAAATTCATTGAACTAAATAATCATTGGCATCTAACGACACTTCTCATTGAAGAGATAAGTTCTGTGTCCAGTATGTCATCATGAGTCTTGTTATATTGGTGTGCAAAGTATAAACGCAGTCCCAAACCCAAGAAGGTCGCCGCTCAACCTGCAACCACCAGGGATCAAATCAGCAATTGAGAATCATCACTGAGAGTGCACGGCGCACCGTTCGATTGTAAAGTTCGCTTCCTCAAGCATGCTCCTCCATTCACCAAACGTTCGCTCTTCACCATTCACGCCAGCCATCATTTGCAAGTCAAGGGTCTGCATGGCGACATGGGCTCAGATTGCGTGGTACGTTCTCTCAAGGAACGGAAAGACGCACGTAGGGGAACTGCACCCCTGCCCCGAAGTTGGACAGGAGAGGGGACGACGCGAGAGGAGGTTGGTAGGCGTCGGACAGGGGAAGTGTGGATGCGGGAGAACAGTATCGCACCACTCTATCTAGGATGATGAGTCGCGACTTTTTCGACGGCATTGCTTGATGGACGTTTCTTAGAATCTTCAAACAATCCTCTCGGGACCAATCATGACTAGCACAAACTCGCACTCAATCGATGCCAGAAGCTGGATCAAGCAGACTCACAGCACTTGGCGCATGAAGTAAACCTCTTTATCTTTCGGTATGATCTCGTCGAAAAAGCTGCCTGCCACCACCTGAACCTCCTTCGAAGCGAGGGCAGAGGCATCTTCCGCCCTCCAGTACTCTTCCGCCTCCTTCACGACCTGCGGGAGGTCTTGAACCAAACAATGGAGCTGAGGATGTGCGCGTCGGAGGATCTGGACTTGATGTCCTAATCCGCCGCCGACGTCCACGATGGTTGACTTCGCCTTTATCAACTGGAGTTAGTATTGATTGGCGACTTTGAGGTTGGAGGAGCGAACCGGCAGGGATGCCCATTCGTAAGCCTTATCAGCTTATTAGATTGTACATGCCATCTTGGAAGAAGACTCACCCCCAAAATCTCGTCGTCACTACCAAACTTCTTCGTTCCAATCATCGCCATATTGAACCTAGACATATTAGACTTAAGCGTTATTGTTTTGGAGGTATCTAACGCACCTCTTTTGGAGGTTCTCGTGTTGGGAAAACCATTCCCACATTCCGCCATCGAATCGATTGGCGAGCTTGGGCCCGGTGTCTTTGACGTCGTACGACTTGCTCAGTTCGGGCGTGCGAAGCATTTCGGAGAGGTAAGCAGAGTATTGATATACGTCGCCAGTTCTGCAACCGCACGGCCAATCTTAGCTACCTCCAGTCTGTTGAGAATACGAATCTTACGTGTGCTAGAATCAGGATGAGACGCTGTCAGCTATTGTGGATCGCCATTAAAGTGAAAAGCATACCGCTAGGAGGGCCGCCACACCGTTTGTATCCTCATACCAGTCAGCCTCTCTAGCCACAAATGTGAGTATACGCTGAGGTAAAGAGTGAGAATGTCTCTACTTCTGATTCTTGAGAACGTCGAAATCTTTCCCAGTGGAAAGGGAAACCGAGAGTCGATTGTTGGCGAAAACGTCCGGTCGAACCTCCTTGAAAAAGTGCTTGGTGCACAAAAGTCTCAGGACGCGTCCTGCGATAGTCATCAAGTCAACTTCATCAGACCACAAAATTCGATAGACTGGCCTAGTTTACGAGGTTCGATGCCGGTTTTAGCTCCGAGTTCTTCGATATGCAACCCTTAGATCCAGCAGTGGCCAAAAGTTCGGGAAGGTGGGCTTCGATTGCAACGCGCATGCAAGCCGGATAGTGAAGCTATTGTTGAACGGTGAGGAGACAGTATTTGATAGATACTGGACTCGCACAGAGAAAGCTTCGCGGATACTAGCCATTGCAGGAGGGTCGCAAAGCTGCATGAGCTGATTGCATGCAGCTAGTACCTAGATCCCGGGTTGAGCAATGAATTAGTGACCAGGAGTGGTATGAACTTGG
>MU271431.1:33822-58769 GCA_021432655.1 Atractiella rhizophila
TGGCGTACCCTTTTTTGGTTGTGTTTCGGGACAAAACCCTACGGTGGCACGAGAATGTTCCATCCCAGTTTCAGCTTGAGAAGTCTCCCTAGTGACCACACCTGCAATATGGAGCAAGTCGACTACCTCTGCTTCCGTTTAATGTCAAAGGGTAATTTAGAGAAGAAAGGGGAGAGGTTTCGCAGGTGGTAGAAAGGTTGTTACAGGAATTGATGACGAAAAAGTAGCGTAGGTAGCCCTTTCTCGCCTGAGGTTATTTACAACAAAAGTTATAGAAGGCTGACTTCAACTTCACCGGCTCACTCAAGGGTATCATCTGCACACTGCACTAGTACCGAGGTTGCGGGTAGCAGCTGGTCTACAACGGAGTCTGCCATGCATTTTCGACCATTTGACCAGCCAAACCTTCACAACTCTTCTTCATTAAAGAGCAATTTCCGTGAAAAGTTTCAGTTGGTGCTAACGTCACCTATCAGTGGCAAGACACCTTGTTTAAACTGCGACACTTAACAACTCCTAAAAAGGAGACGCCTAAATCGCGAGACTTCACAACCCCTAGCTAGGAAACGTCTAAACCGAGATACTTCGCAACTCCTAGCAAGGAAGCGGCTAAACTGCGAGACTACACGGCTCCTAGCAAGTAAGCGGAGCCGTAAGACAAGGTCCAGGAACCTTGGTGACTTCCAGGAAGGTCTGGGAAGAGGACAACCACACAGGTCGAACGCCGAGGTTAGAGCGGAGTGGTAGGCAGAAAAACACAGGTCTATCTTTAACGTCTTTTTCAACTATTGCGTTATCTAATGCCTGAGCTGCAGTAGGTATTGGCTGACGAGCATACGTCGCAGGAAGCAGTAGTTGCGAGAGTCATGCGTAGCACTATTCATAACCTTCCACGGGAAGTACTGCCAGTTGCTTAGTAGGATACTTCCGCTCACCGTTCGTTGAGTGACTTTCACCTACACCGAAACTTCGTACAAACGGGGACAAGAAGAGGAAAGCATAGCTCTTCAGCTTTAGTAAGTCGGTAGGGTGATGATCTCGTAAGGACGGTGGGCACAGGCAGACCTTAAGCGCTTATTTCTACAACCGTATCCTTTGTAGAGCTACCTATTTTAGCACTAGCAAATTATACCGATTAAGACAATCCTCCAATTCGTTCGGGCTTTGTTTTACCCTCGTGCGTGCTCAATTCTGTGGAAACTTGCGCAGCTCGTGTAGCAGTTCTGTAAATCGACTTCTTTCTCCCTTCGGCCGGCACCTTACCATTTACTCCTACCCTTAATCCAGTCAGAGGTACTGGAGGCTTTGTAGCGGCAGTAAGGTCTCTCGTAAAAACCTGTCCTAAAAAGACCAACTTTCTAATCCGACTCTTTCTTACTGTGCTCCTCGCACAGCTTCGGTAAGGTTTAGGCAGCGTAGGCGACCGCTAGGTAGCTCGAAAGCACCGCCAACCAGGAAGGTTTCGAGGGAGGTTAGTAACTTGACGAAATGCACGAGGACGTTGGAAAGGTTGTGCAGGAGGCAGTCGGTGTGTACGAATTACTATGGTATGGGAGGAGGTAGGTCGAGCGTATAGGTTTGGACGCAAGGAGACGGCCGTTATCTTATACTTGCTTTATCTTAAAGGACCTGGGTCAAGTGGTACTTGAGCCTCGGTAACGGTTGCTGTACGGTAGGCAAGTCTGTAGGCAAATCCAGGTCAAATTTAAATACTAACCCTGAACCTTGCTTAACCATTCCTTCTTCGTATCACCTGCTGCCGCACCAACGTCTACTCCTGCGACCGACCTGACTTCCGTGAGCCTGCGATCCGCTGGACTGCGCCCTGGAACTCAGCCTTCTCATTAAGCACTTCAGACCGAGGAGTCAAGCTCTTGTTGACGGATGGAGGGTCCACTTCACGGTGCGACCCAGCACTAGTTTCTACAACTCTTTAGGCTAGACAAGGAGCGAGCGAAAGCGTTTGACACGCTACTAGACACGCTGAAGAAACTTCACCAGAACCTCCTCAAAACCAAAAGGGACTTTCACGGGTGGTGCGTATGATAATTGGGTTCTCATTACAAATAGAGGTCGACATAGTTAGTTGTCTCAGGTCTGTTTTTGTCGCTCCAGAGCGGGGCTCTCACATTCGCCCGCAAAGCACGATCAACACACAAGGGTAGGCTTCGTCGTGTGACTTCAAGCAGAGACTTAAGATTACGGTCGCTATACAAGCTCATGCGGAATTGTCCTCCCAACTAGAGTACCACCTGGTCCTAAGGCAAACTTCTTAGGGACAAGCTACCTAAGAGATGTTTCCCAATGCACTTGCAGAATTGGAGTCCTGCCACATTGCTTACATTTAACTGCATGATGTAAAAATACAGCCTTTCAATTTTATATACATTTCCCTCTTTCAAGCAAGCTCCTCCATTCACACTTCCGAGAATGTCCACCGTCCATACTCATATGGATCATTTGAATGTCGACCGTCTTGAATGAATACAGTAAGAAGACTCGCGCTTTCTCGGAAGGAATGACTCAATACGAAAACCGCACTCCTGTCATATGTTAGCGGAGGGACCTGAGACGACTGAGACCATCATCGTCGATGCAGATCTATAAGTGAACGAAGGTAAATACAATGAGACTCAGATGAGACCATCATCGTCGATGCAGATGGGTCTCAATAAGCGCTGGAACCTTATCTGTGAGTGATGGACCAACCATAAAACTCCAATTCCAACATCATAAAGTTGGCCACATAGGAAATGCTGATAGTGGCGGAAGTCACGGCAGCTGCATAATTCGTTTGCTACTCATCCCCATAGAGGCATTCTTAAAGGGAGGATATTTTCCAAAGTGCTGTTTTTTGCTCCAAACCTGTCAGGATGATTTCACTGTACCAGAGGCACCAAAGGGAATTCCAGGGTCAAGCACATTAGTGCCAGTGGCATTTGTGAGCTGATCCTCAGCGAAATGAGATGGTGGAAACGCTCAATGACATGAAATGAAGCTACATACCTGATCCTCAGCGAAATGAGATGGTGGAAACGCTGGGGAATCAGGTTGGCGATCGCCCTAACCCTATGTACACGTGCCGACGAGTGGAGAACAAGATAGAGAGAGGGAAATGAAGCGAGAGGAAACGAGCGAATGGAAGGAACATGAACGAAGCGAGAGAAACGAGCGAAGGGAAGGAAAGTGACGAAGTAAAACGGAGTCAAGTGGTATGTCCCTCTCTCACAGCATTCTCGTTCTCCATCCCCCTTCTACTGATGTGAGAGACATCCCAATCTTCTCCTCGCTCGTCGCTTCGATCAGAGTCTCTTCTTCTCCTTCGCTCCGGATCACTTTCGTCCTCCACTTTCGAAAGTGCCCTCCTTTGCCCCTCAGGTCACCTTCCCTTGGAGGTTCTTCCGTGGAATCATCCCTCCCTTCTTATTGTGTAGATGCGCATGTTGAAACGGCGGTTGGGAGATTTGTGACTGTCACACGACATGTGTCGTTTGAAGTGAGAGACATCCCAATCTTCTCCTCGCTCGTCGCTTCGATCAGAGTCTCTTCTTCTCCTTCGCTCCGGATCACTTTCGTCCTCCACTTTCGAAAGTGCCCTCCTTTGCCCCTCAGGTCACCTTCCCTTGGAGGTTCTTCCGTGGAATCATCCCTCCCTTCTTATTGTGTAGATGCGCATGTTGAAACGGCGGTTGGGAGATTTGTGACTGTCACACGACATGTGTCGTTTGAGGCGCTTGCAAGACAACACGGATAAAACAGAGCCTGCCTCCTTTGCGCTTCTTCTGCATTGTCTTTCCAACAATTGCACCTGCCTTCCAGGACTCGTTCAGCTTGAAAGGTTCAAACCATCCTGAGCCAGCGCAGTGAAGGAGAAAGCTGTTCCTGACCTCTCGCCAGTTCGTGCGACTATCAACAAGCGTCCACCTGTAGCCTCCGCCACAACACGTTCAAAGCGAGCCAATGAAGGTCAAAGAGGAAAACCAACCTAGCAAAAGTATAGTATGTTCGGAAGATCCGCGAACGAGTTGATTCTTTGTGACTGGAAGGGATCAACTTGATGTGAGTTACAACGGTGGTACTCCTGCAGTTGCCGAACTTTCCCACTTCTGCAACGACCGATGAGAACCTCAAGGGACGCCAGCAAGAAAACACCAAGCTCCTCATTCGACCTCCACAAGGAGGCGGGAGGGTAAATACCTTCCTGGCTCTTTCTAATGCCTGTCACAAAACAGTGTAAGATACCATGAGGGCTGGCGCTATTACACGCACTCGTCCACTAAGAAGTGGAGGAGCTATGGTGTCATCTTGTCTACCAGCACTCGTCGAGACCTCACCTCCTTACCTTGCTATGACTGACTGCGAAAAGCAAAGGAAGGTTGTGTCTCCATTTCTCTCTGTCAATGACGAGAATAAAAAAACGATGAACCTAGCACATTCTAGCACCATTTGATGCTGAAGCAGGTTTGGACGCTTTCCGTCCATCGTCATAAGCCGAAACAGAGGTCCGAGCTTGGGGGAGGAGGATAGAGATCTTTGTCCAAAAGCAGCGGCTCTTCGGTTGATGGCGAGTGCAGTGTGGCTGAGATGTCATGCCAAGCTGGCAGTGGTAGGCACTGAAGCCGGCCGCAGAAGGTCCGCTGCGATTCGCCCATGAGAATCGAGAATCGGGTGCAAGAAGAAGGACAGAGAAGGAGGAAGGAAGGTGAACACCAAGCTGCAATTCAGTGTGAATTACTTCGTCGTTAGGCGTTGAACAAGCTTCCGGCGAAAGTCTGCAAGTAAAGGCATTGTTTTCTTCCTGTTTGTAACTCGCTGACACTTGCAAATTCCACTGAGATTCCTCAAGGATCAAATAATGTCGTAGCCTTTGTCTCTTGAGGTCTTTCGAACTGAGCAGTCAATCAATTCGAAACGAGTGCTCTCGACATTCTTAACTCATCTTCTCCGTCCCTCCTCCTCTAGTTGTGTTGCCCATCGTCGGAGCGAGCAACAATTTGGGGGACATGGGGATCTTTCGAAATCGAGTTTCTGCTCCCTGAATGTCGTAAGAAAGCTCATGAAATCCGTTGACTCCCTCTGGCGCAATGCGCAATGAAGGCACCTGATATTATATAGCGGTGGCTTTCCAATGCTCTGCGCGTGCCACCATGAAGAATGCAATATCAAACGTGAAATAACAACGGGGCTGAGGAACGTATGCCTCCTTATCGTCTCCATTCCTTCCACTACTGCCGCATTTGGGATGCCATCCCCCTCTGAAAGAGACAACACGGCCTGTGGAGTGATTACTTTGGCACCTCTCTATGCATCACCTTTCATTAGACCGACTTGGTGCGGGATCTTATTCAAAGTGTACAGCACACAGAGTGCTCCTTCTGTCGCACTAACGCATTTTGACAGGTAGCATGGAAGGATGGAAGGGATGCAGAACGGCCCTGGAGAGGACAGGCTGCTCCTCCGCCTTCCTTTGTCCACATCAAGAAAGAGAAGCTTTTATTCCGCTTTCTCTCTCGGCTCCAGCCCGCTCTCAAGTCCATGCTCACCAACATATAATCTCTTCCACCTTTCATCCCAGAGGTCAAACCTTGATTTGCATCGAATCGGGTTCCTTTCCGTCCATAGCCGAGATAAACCACAAACATGACAGTGAAACAAAAAGTGCAGAGGACAAATGCCCATTCTGTCCCAAGACAGCTCCGTTTCCACGCCACTTTTCCCCAGAATCGTCTCTCGCCCATGCCCATCTCCCCGACGTGATTTGGAGACTTCAGTCAGAACAACGTTAATCAACATCACCCTTTCTCCCCTTTCTTCCACATTCTCTTATTAAAACCGATAATCTCGAGCTCCATTTTCTCAACTTCGACAAACGAATATGACGAAAAGGAAGACAAAGAAGACTCCAACGGAGAGAGCATCAACGCCACCACCTACCACTCCCAACTCTACTCAAAACACGAAGCAAAAATATCAACAAGAGGCAACTTCAAGAACGGTGCCACCAAACTTCAAACCGTTGCAGCACAACCTGCCACTAGGTGAAAAACTCGACTTGGAATCACCGGTTGTGGTGTTGGAGGATCTACGGCCAAACATAGACATACCTGAGGTCGAACTGCCACCCGAGCTAACGACGTATAGGGCAGCGGACTGGAAGGATGAGAACTCGATTAAAACTTGGATGGACGAGCTGTATCGTGTGAGTGATTCACAGTTGATTGAGCGCCATGAATGAAGACACGGTGCTCCAGGTCGTGCGCAAGGAAAAGTCCAGATATTGCCAAGGTGGTACACGAATGCAGTTGTCAGAGAATCAGTCGACCAAGGATTCTTCAGAGCTGAACGGAATCTTGGTCCACCATGAGATCGACCCTCCTGTGAAGGCGTACTCGAACGTTTCGCTGTCATTCGAATTCAAAGACCAAGCTCAGAGTGCTGCTTCGGAAGGGAATACGCAACTAGCACGAAACTCTGCATACATTCTCGGGGCGAGACCTCGCTGTTTCATATGGAATCTGTTGATTGATAAAGCTGGAGATAAACATTTCTCTTGGGGTAAATGTATGCGGGGTGGGCACTTTCGGGGAAAGCCAAAACGCCTCGAAGACCACTTCAAAGAATTTGCACAGACCATCGCAAAGTTTGCGAAAGCGAGCGAGGAACAGATCGGATTTCTCAACATCTTTGATCACGACCCAGCGTGGCACTTCACCTGGGAGGTAGGCAGTTCGTCTCGAACTGAGGGGCCCGCCTCCACGAACCGTCCTTCCGCCTCAAGTTCCCGCGCCAGCTCCCCCAACATCTCGTTGCCTTCAGCCGAGCCATCATCCGCATCTACAACCACGCCATGGTCCACTATGCTCCTTCCTTCGCAATTCGTCCCAAACCCTAATCACAAATTTAAACTGGACCTAAACGGATGTCTGAAGGGATGGGATGTCGTCGGCAAACGTTCCGAGTTCAAAGTGAACTGGGTCCAGGAAATTCTATTTCGTTCGTACTCCGTTGCCGGCAGCGGAACGCAGGTTTGGATGTGCGAGCTGGAAGGAGGAGGGTACGGCGTCATTAAGCATGTGTGGCTGACGAAGGTCTTGTTGGAAAGGTTGAAAGAGCACGTAAAGCAGTTCGATGTTTGGAGGGACCTTTGGAAGGACCAACCGCCACTAAGGCACGATGGATCGCCAGCGGAAGCGGTGGATTTGACCTGGCTACGACACGCTCCTCGTCTCATTCTTTCTCAGCCTAATCTTTCAACCAGAAAACTCCTGTCCAAAAATGCGCTCTGGAATGGTGACGATGTTTCGGAGGTCATGGAGACTGACCTAATTCCCGTCCTCACCTACCACTCTACGGCGGGCCTCCCTCTTGCTTCAGCTAAACGTCTTGACGATGTGCTCGACGCGTTCAAAGGTGTCTTGACGCGTACGGACTTTCTTGTTGCGTTTTGGGCTTGCCTTGATGTGTTAACAGAATTAGCCATGTTGAACGATCACGACTTTATCCATCGAGATGTTTCCTATGCCAACATCTTTATTCGCGAGTTCCAGACGAACAGTGATGACGGGAATGCTCCAGCTGTTGGGTGGCTGAATGATTTCGACCTCTCGATACGACGCGAGAAGAACAGGGGCAAACATGCTGCAAAGCCACATCCACTTTCAGCGAGTAGCTTGCCCTCGCCCCCGAATGTTTCGTCTTTGACCTTTCATTTAGGGGACCTTCCTATTCCTGTCTCGATGCGTACTGAACGCTTTGAAGAAGAAAGGGGCTTCGTACGAGCAGTCGGTTATGGATGACATCGAGTCCGTTGTCTACTGCGTTATCTACTTTTTCTGCAATTTCTATCCGGACGCTACAGGACGGCTCGTGAGGCGAGATTGGAGCCGCAAGCTGGACACACCAACAGGAGAAGGGTCTGGAAGGACCTTCAGTGGCTCCAAGGACCTGGAACAGAATGCCAAGAGGAATGAACGATCCTCCGCACAGCAGAGCGTCAAATCGGCGAAGGAACGATCCTCAACGCTCCATAGTGCTAAATCTGCAAAGGATCGATCCTCGACACTTCGCAGCGCTAAATCCGCAAAGGAAAAATCCTCAACAATTCACAGCGTTGAATCCGTTCCGCAGAACATTGACTATCCACTCCAACCGTGGTTGACTCTGAGAAGTGCCTTTAACGAGAAATTACTTCTTCTCAACACTTCCAAACCGACCAGTTTACCAGCTTTTACGTACCGTCTGAGCGAACATCTGGTCGACGATGGGCGTTGGAACCAAGATCACATCGCACGTCTACTTTGGGAACTCACTCGGCCACTTCAACTTCAGTCGGAAGATATTGTAAACGACATTTATTGGAGTCCGCTCTTTCCCGATGGATGCGATGAAAAAGCAGTAGTTAAGGACATTGTTGGAAAGATGGTGGAAGCTCTGGAGAGGGGAAAGAAGAGATTTAATGGGAAACTGTAAGTTGCCTTCGTCTCCATCAGCTGAACGAGGTATAACGTCCACACTAGTGATCCCTCTGAAGAGTTCGACTTTGAACCTGCCTCGTGAGAGCACAGTGGCATCCCAAAACAGGGCTTTGCGTTGGTTTTTTCCCATGCGGTTGTTTCCCAATGCACTTGCAGAATTGGAGTCCTGCGACACTGCTTACATTTAACTGCATGATGTAAAAATACAGCCTTTCAATTTTATATAAATTTCCCTCTTTCAAGCAAGCTCCTCTGTTCATTCTTCCACGAATGTTCACCCTCGATGCTCATATGGATAACTTGAATGTCGCGCGTCTTAAGTGAATGAGAAGGGCAGAAATGGGTGCCTCAACAAGTCCTCACTTGCTGCGGGCCTCCACACATGAATAAGACATAGGAGTTTGGAGCAATTGTGGAGGGTCGGAAGCTGGAACTGATATGCGTCTGTCATGATAACTCATGTTCAAATCACATGAAAATGTCCCCAAATCTTGGAGCTCATGTTCATATCATGTTCATTCTTTAAAATATCTAAGCAATCATGACAAGGGTGAATGAAGCATGAAATTTCGTGATAAATCATGAGTATGAATCTTGATGAGATTATTAGTGCGTGGCACGTTCGAGACTGCAAGGTGCAAGACCGAAACATGCAGTGTTAATATTGTAGTATATGTGTGATAAGTGAAATACATTACCAGCAAGGTGCGAGACCGAAACATGCAGTGGGTCTCACACTTGCAGGGCAATTCTTCTTATAGCAAAGGAGGCTGAGTAATAAGAAAGCGCAAGCAAGAAGTGAAGGAAAGCTTAAGACACACCAAACGTGATGGAAGGAGGAGGCACAAGTGCTCCCGTGGCCCCATCAAGTCTAAGAGTGAAAAATCGTGAAGCTCAAGCATACCTCACCTGCGACACAGTTGTCTGAGAGAAGTACTGCTTTGAACTTGTCTTCAAACGGGTTGTGCTCAGCCGAAGAACTCCTTTCCCTGGGACAAGAATGTACCTACCGTCGCCAATGCAAGTTGAGCAAACTGGTGAAACAAAGGCGTAGCTGGGCCGAGATCTGAATCTAGGCCTCAAGGCATGACCAAGTGTAGCACAAGGGGGCCCCATTGCACCAGGAATATTTCATGATATGGCAAATTGCCATGGATTCATCATTCTCATGTTTTAATAATGAGTACGCCGATCATCATGAAAACTCATGAGTTGGACGAGTTTACAACTTGCAGTATTGGACAAATGAGTTTACAACTTGCAGTATTGGACAAATCGTGTTCATTTCATATTCGTCTCATATTAGAGGGTTTCATATGAGCAGCTAACTCATGAGTTAGGTGTGAATAATAGCATGATAACCAGTGATTAACCAGCTTTCAGATCAGTCCCTATGTCAAAAGCACACCAGACTATAATACATACTATCCTCACTGCACTGAGATAAGCGCTGTGGTGCCAGCACCAGTCCCCAAACAGAATCACATATGCGCACGACGTAAAAATTGCTTGCATTGTAAGAGTTACTTACATGAGAAGTTTTGAAAGATCCATACTGAATAACTGAATGCTCGCTTGCAAGAGGATCACACCCACGCAAAGTGTCATTGTATTCACACAGTACAGAACAATCACTGACTGTGAGGGACGTCAATGTCAATGGTGGTGATGCCGAACAAGTTCACACAGTGAAGGAAGGACACTAAACCATGACAAAGTAGCATAGAGCAAGAAATGGAACAGCCAACATCACTCCAGCATGATGTCAATGTGCATCAAGCACCATGAGAAAGCTTGCACACGAGCAATGAAACCAGAACACTCTGATAGGCATAGAAGTGGGAAAGCACACCTCATGCATGATATGCGAATGGAGGGAAAAACCAAATGGATGGAAAGGAAGCCAAGGAAGGGGAGGATGTGAGTCAAGTAGAAGTTAGAATCAGAAACTTCGGGAGGATGGAGAGAATAAACATAGGGGTACAACAAGCAGGAGCACAACCTGAAGCAGATGTTGCACAGTCAAAGATGTGAAGCAACATACAGAATAGGTTTTTTTTGGCATATGTATTGATATAACAAAATAAACCAACAAAAAGACGGAGGAATTGCAGACCTGTTTAGGGCTTGTGAATATAGGGCATTGAGAAGACAAACGTTAAACAGAAAACCAAACCAACCAAGAATAGCAAGAATTTGAATTTGTTTTATGGTCGAGCGGCTCCTGAGAAGGAAGGCAAGCGATTGAGACTTCTTTACGCCTGTGAATGTGAAATCGAGGAGAGGGAATCCACAGGAAATGAGAATCGAAGAGAGCATAGAAGCCGAGTAGGCACCTACTTCATCTAAGGACCACATAACTAGATGGCTGAATTCGCAATCACACTCGGAGGAAGATCAATCAAAGGAGCAGGGATAGGGTCACCGTTAAGCCAGACCACGACGAAGAAAAGGGGTAGTGATGACCGCCCCTGTGGCAGAAATACGGACATAGATGCCCTTTGCAGTGAACAAGACTTCATGATCCGTGTCTTTGACAATTTGAGAGACAGAGAAGAGAAGTACGAATAGCAGGAACATAGAGGACCTCACGAAGTCAGAGGACACATGGAGAGCCATTTGAAGTGTGAGTAGAGTAGAACATCTCACCATGACCAAAGATAGGCACCTTGACTCCATTGCCCACTTCAACGGTTTCAGTACCCAACTCTTCTTTGAAATTGTGGATAACTTCCTCCAAAACCCTGTAGGCTTGGAAGAGCCCAAGTCAAGACATCCTTGATCTGAGCTATGAAGGGAGCTGTTAGGGCTGACACTATGTGCGGTCGCCGACGGGCGATGCGTCTGTAGTGGAGATAAGCCTAAGTGCATGATATGACATGAAGACTAACTTGTAGTGGAGATAAACCTAAGAGAATACTCTAAGGTCACCTTCACTACTCTCTGATCTATATATACAAGTGGAATAATACTGCCACAGAGCGTAGAGGAGAGCAGATGAAACATGTAAGAGAACCAAAAGGGGAAGTGACAGTGGGATTACACGGAGTTAATAAGAGGAGGATAGGCACAATTGGGCTAAGTGGTGATGTAGGTGCAAATGGGCGACGGGCGCCGATTCGCAGGGAACGCAAATGGGCGATAGGAGACGCAATCCGGGGAATGGACGCCGATTTGCGTAAGATGCAAACCTGACAATATCATTCCTCACTCGTGCTGTGAGCATCTTACACTTTTGTTTGACTTCTTACTTATTTCTCTCGTCCTCAGGTGCTTGCTTTGTATACTTTGGGTCAATGATAATGTTAAAAAGCATATTTTTCCATTGCAAATCCACTAGTTTGCTGTCCTAGTTCTTTGTTACTAAGCCGCTTCGGTGTTTACCCACCAAACATTTATTCCCAACTTCGAACTCTCCCTCTAGTCCGGGATAAGTGACTTCAATCTTTACTATTTGATTCCTTTCCCTCCACTAACGTGTGGTCTAGGAATCGATTATGTGAAGCTGCTTCCGTCGAATGTTTCGACGAAATATATGGACGAAAACGAATTAGCCTTTGTTCATGATTGGCATTAAAAAGAAAAATCGAAATTACGTTTACCTTTTTCTGAAACCCAAATGGATCAGCACTTCGATGGTGTCTCACAAACTAACCCCATCCCTATCATTGATAAGGCTGGCTCACCTAGCATATATCAACTTGTGGTAGACTTCTCCTGCAAAGGCAAGAAACCTTGTCCACCTCACTTCACTTCGGTTAACTCATTCATCGATAAACCTAACTTTCCTTGTGATTGGGATGGCTTTGATCGTACTGCTCAACTTCTTACTTCACTCCCAAATGATGCTGAGATCTTGGTTCTTGATGTTGAGGATGCCTTCCGAACTTTCAGCACAGATGCCTCTTCTCAACATTGGTTTTGCTTCAAAGATTTTGACAATAATTTCTGAGTGGATGTCGTAGCCAGCTTTGGTTGCACATCTTGCCCAGGCATATATACCACTTTCAACAAATGCTGGATAGACATCCTTCATGGTCTAGGTTTTCCCAAAGGTTTCATTGGGTAGACGATAGTTTCCTAATTCACTCTTGGTCTTAAAATGTGTGGTTTGATGCAGATGATGTCGTCTCTGTACTTTGTATATTAGGTGTTCCCATCTCATCCACAAAGTCGTAAGATTTTTCACAAAACTTGGAAATATCTTGGCTTTATCTCTGTCCCCATACAACGGATCTCCATGCCTGAGCTTACATTTTACAAAGTTTTTTTACTTCTTCAGTTTTCTCTCACACCACGATATTGGTTTGATTTTGCACAGCTTGAGTATCTCTTAGGTTTCCTTGTCCACATTCTCCTCATTGCTCCTCATTTGCGCCCTCACCTCGCCCCCCTTTATGCACTTAAACGTCAATTTCCTGCAATTGAACAAAAGGAGGGAGAGGAGGTTACACATTGTATTAAGAAATGTATCTCCATCAACACAGCAGAGCATTACGTCTCTGCCCCAAGGCTCGGCATCTTCTTAATGGTTTTCCTTGGATATGGAAAAACCGGCCGGATGAGCTCACTCTCTGCAAAGGCATTGCTCGCCAGCAAGGCACCCTGTTTAAGGCCTCTGTGTGCCTGGCGCTTACACTCAAAATGATTCTTCTTCTTGTCAGACAAACTGGATCACTCTAATTGCTTTGATGCAGCTGTTTTAACCTGTGCTATAATCACCTTTTTCTCTTGTTCCGGTTAGGGGAAACCACCGTTCGATCTCACAAATCCTTTCATCCACTAAGATCAATTACTTGTGCTGATCTCTCCTGACATCTTACTGAAGAAGATTTCCCTTACCTCCGCATACTTCTTTGGAATGATAAATCCTTACCCCCGGCACCCAGATTAGGCCATGTCTGGACAATGGACCTTATTGTCAATTATCTTCACATCAACAACTCCAGTAACACACTTAACCACCTATTTACCTATATAGATCGCAAGGAAAATGATGGCTCTCTTGGGCACTTAGCTGTTCAGCTTTTCTCTATTGATGTAACCAGATCTGATCAGCAGCAGGCTATAACCACTTCTCTGATCATTCCTTCCACATCGGAGGTGCCTCATTTCTCCTCCAACTTGGGTTTGATATCAAGTATATTAGGATGGTAGGAATATGGAAAACCATCACATATGAACGCTACCTGCGTTTCCTCCACAACTACATCCCAACCTATTCACAAAAATCACCCTCCTGCCCGACCTCCTAACGGTTTCCATCTACAAACCACCACATATTTTCTCTGATTTCAAACAACCTATCTCAAACGGTTTGCATATGAGAAGTTCAACAGGATTTGCAGACCTTCAAACAACAACTCTTCCACTCCAAAAATTCCACCCAATACAGGCAAGGAACTTCGTGACATGGCCGAATTCCTAAAAAAAGTCAGCTCGTCACTTCAGTTTTGGGGCAGGACAGAAGTGCTGGATGCCCTCTGTGATTTTAAAGCAGGTTGTTCATTCCAATCGGATAGCTATTGTAGTTCCAGCTTTTCACAGCCAATCAACCAATCCAGCCACGTTCAAAACATGTAAGTTAGAGGCAGACGATAAGCAAAGTAGAATGAAGCCTACATCTAGGCTGCTGGGCTCTCCATTGCTTCATCGATTCTAGCTTCTCCACACCTGGCTTCTTTCGAAGGATAGACTCCAAGAAGGTCTAGAAAGGTTGTGGATTAGAAAAAGGACATAATTTAGAAGTAGAATGGAAGATGGCATACTAGGCATCATGCATGAACACTTGCTCATCCTGTTAGCTTTGTTCCATGTGCTTCTGGTTCTTCACACTTCCTTTGAACATGACTAGGTGTGTTGAGAATGTCAAGGGTCCAGTAAGCGAGAAATGTCCACAGGTGAGAAGCAGAATTCAAGAAGGATCCTAAGGCTAACCATGAACAGTCTACCCTTTATGTGCCCCTACCGGGTCAGCGTTTGGTGCTTCATCCGCACTTAGCTCCCGATTTGTAGGTGGTGTCCATTCCATTGAACTGATAAAGGTGAATCAAAAATGTGAATTGAGAATATCTGGAAAAGGTCAGAACAATGGTCAGTAAGAGGCTTCAACATTATGGAATGAAGTGAGCAGAACAAGCAGTAAACAAACTAAGACAATAGAGAATAAGAATCTCAAGTTCCTACAGTAGGAAGCAGAGTGAAAACTGATGAGGATTCGAAGTAGTGTGCCATCCTTTGAGTCCAACTGTGCCGTATCTATGGAGATCATGTGCCTGCCTGAACTTGAAAATTTTGACTAAGGCTAGTTCCTATAACCACACCTACACTCTACACACTGAGAGACACTCACACAAGAAGAAGATAATCCAAAATACCACTAGAAATCATCCCATTCCCCATCCTCCATTGATACTTTACTCCGACCGACTTCCATATACTTCCATCCATCAAATTGCACAAACTTGGCTAACTACGCATTAAATCGTTCTCCACTAAGAATATCCTCGCATTCGTTCAATATTGAGAAGAGTTGATGTCGAAATCTTCCAGTCAAAGCTGTTATCCCAGAATTACTCATAATCACGAAAAAACATGTGTTTTTCGCGCTGAAAAGAGGCTACTGGTGACAGTAAGGTCAGGGGATCAATAACAAAGAGAAATTGTGAAGATCTGAGGACATTTGAGGGACTGCTGAGAAGGCGAGTTCGACATTTTAATTGACGTCAGTAGTGGACAAATTTTACCAACAATTGTCAAGTGGGTGGCTAACGGGTGAACCAACACCTTCACGAAGTCAGCGCCGCAACCAACTCCCTGCATGACCCCCTATGCTTCCCAGCTTCCAGATACTAAAAATTATCAGATTGCCTGCATTGTGTGAGCTGATCTACCTGGTGTGCAGACTCACTGGCAGAAAGCTCGACCACAAAATCGGATCTGCTGTCTCCGCTTCTGCATATCCCTCATCATTGCTCTGCTTCAGCATTATGGAACCAATGTGAGTGCTCAAATGACCTGATCAGTAGCAAATCTGACGAGAATAAGCCATAGGAATGTCTCATGAAGCTCCTGGCAGCTCCCCATTGTCGACAATATGACGATGCAGTTAATGCTGCCTGTCAAAGATGGTAGCATCTCTCCCCTTTCCCATCAAGATGTCTTTTGTTTCTTATCTGTTCTCGTTTACTAATATATGATCTGTAATACAGTGGTCCACAAATTCTTAGAGCTGCTAATGAAACCAACTTAGACTAGCCTCAGTGCTTCCTCTACCAAGTCTCCTCTGACCAAACATGCACCATTGTTGAGAATGCTTGCAAAGGGACCTGGTAACAAGTGTGCTATGATACCGTACAACTCGATCAAATGTGGTATCCTCGAACCCTGTGTTGTTGTCAGACTTTTCGTCAAAGCCTCCAGCTTCACCTCTCTGCTTGCTTCTTCTGAATGCCATTGTTAACAGTTCATTTTGCTGTTCACAAAGCAACAGAACTGAGAGGAGCGGTACAACTAGTTGTGCCTTTCCCTTTTCCTCCTCTATTTGACTTGATACTTATTTTGATTCCGCATACAGTAAAACAGTCGAAGGCACCTCTCTCGCACCGCAGTTCCTACCGCCAACCCATACGAAACAGGCACATATTGCACAACTCCCACCCCTCATCGACCTCACTCATTGTCAGACTTCTGATTTTAACATGGATATCGCTGTATGTCGGTATGTGAGCGTTATATATTGGTGGGCTGGCCTTTGGAATGGTTCTTGAGTGGGTCTTTCTTTCCATTGGATCGATCATGTTACCTTGGATCATTGCCTCAATTATATCTCTATTTTGAAACCATAGCACATTTCAGAGAACTGGATCAAGCTAAATGTCTGTATTCATTCTTTTGTTCAGACAGGTAAACATGAATAAAGTAGTACAGCTACTTTGTTGCTGCTTGTTGTTCAGCATTAGTGCAACTTAGGCCTTCCCTTTCTGACATGTTCTGTCTTCTTGCTACCACCACTTTCTGTCTCCCCTCCATGTTCTCTTTCTTTTCTCTTGGTTCTGCTTGCTGCTCCCATTTCTCCAACATCAGCAGGTAACAGTAGACTACGGTCGTTAGCAATGACAGGATTGTAGACCACAACAAGTGAAGTCGTGGTGCTTTCATAAGCACTTGTCATAGCCATGCTGTTATTGTTCCTGCTGGAGGTAGTCGAATTGGAAGTGACTCATTCTCTTTTCCACGCTGTTGGTAGCTTTTAAAACAGCGACTATAAGTTGATTTGTCTATAAAATTGGACTTTTGATGCTTGGGGCAACCACAATGCTTCTTCCCAATGGGAATGTTCGACATATTGCAAGTTGAGCTAGAAGATGGTTGTATGATCGACTGTATCCTTATGGCATCATTTTACTCAAATGAAGCCACAACTTGAACCTGACCCTGAACCTTGTCAGACGCTCATAAATTGTGCGGATGTCATGACTTCCCCTCTTACTCCATCAGGCATTCACAAGCAAAATGGATCTTTCCAGTTGTGCCACATACTTTACAGCTGAGCCCGCTAACACCAACCAAAACGTATCTCCTTCAGTTTTGACTTCAGTTCCACAACATGCCATTTCTCTCCTATTGCATGAACAACTCCTCCTCAATCCACTCTATGTCAACGTGTGGAAAGATGCTCAGAACTCCCATGTCCGATAGCAGCGAAACAATCTGTCATCGAACTACTTACAGAGAAAATCAAACTTCTTGAAGAAAAATCCAACTCCCTGCAGCCTTCAGCGACAGTTACCAATCCAACGGCACACCTATCTCTTACTCCCAATGATGTTCTATCACCACACCAGAGGGACAACTACCCCAAAATTCGCAATTGGACAAAGACAGAATTGAGGAAGGAGCCCAAGGCAAAACGTCAATTCGCAAGCAGCTCTAACTTGGGAATGGTAAATTTGTCCACAGCTCACTAGTTATGAGGACAGTGAAGGATTTCGTTGATGAGACTGTTATTGAGATGAAGAAGACGGTAAATGGGCAGAATGTGCAATGGACAAAATTTCGCAAGGAACATGAGATTGGGCGGTTCAAGAGTTGATGGCAGGACATGAAGTCTTCCGCCTTTTGTGAGGGAGAAGAAAGACGAAGCGATACCTAATGAATGTTCTTAACAACTCAGCAGCTACCCATACCAATGTGAAAGTAGCAGCCTGAGAGCAGAAGAGGAAAGAAAAAGTGGGCTTCCCATTCTTAATGTCAAACCGGAACTGAGATTGAAGTGTTAGTTGAGTGCCACAACAGATGACGATGAAGAGGCTGCCGCTGCCCTTGGTTTGTTTGTCCCGTCCAATGACATGTATGCTTTGCTGATCAACAATTCAGTACCTTAAGTAATCAAACTGAGAGTTCCACAGAACCAAAGTACACCTAATACTCCAAATGCCAGTTGCTGCATCTATGCAGGAAAAGTGCATGTATGCAATCTTAATGTGCAATAAGTACTGATTCTTAGAATCAGAAATGTTACAATGGCTGCTGAAGCCCAAAGCACTGCAGGTGGTCAAAGCAATGCGGTATAGGTCAGCCCTCAACGGCCTCAAACAAGACTTTGCAGGCACTTGTGACAGCGGCAGCTGACATGGCGTTAGCTTATCAGAAGCTGATCCAGCTCAGTTGCCTCTTCCGTTGACTGCTTCACAAGGAAGTCAGTTATCAGCTTCAAATCGCCATGATCAAGCAGACAACTTCCCAGGATCAAGCTTCCAGACCGCAACTTGTAAGCAAACAATTTTGCTCCATCAGATCAGCTAAGTGAAGTATAATGGTCGTCTAAATATCCCATTGTATTCCACACATGAAGAAGAAGAAAGCACTGAAAGTGAAACTGAAGTTTCATCGACCTCCCCTCATTCTGGACCCTCCCACCTTGATGTTGAAATGTCCCTCGCTTCGTTTCGTCTATTTCATTTCAACATCAGCTAGCTTTACACAAACTTGCCCTTGTAGGTCCTGCTCTCGAAGGACTCCTGTTTCCGAATGAACATGAGGAAAATGAGGCAGGCTTTCCTCAGGTAGTTCAGATGTGGAAGATCATCTTGAGATCAAAGATTTGGGCCATCAAGGCAAAGCTTTTCAATGGACTAACTTTGAATTTGAGCAAAATATCAATCAAGAGGAGGATGCTCAAAATCCATTACCTCCACCACCTGCTGTTGAGCTTTGGGAGACGATGAACTCTTCAATCTTTGCTTGTATCAGTGGTTCCAAGAACACCCTGGGGTCACACAGACTGCTTTCGACGATTTACTCCAACTTTTGCGCCATTTTAATCTTTACTATGATTCACGCTCACGATATCGTAACGAGAACTTGGCAGAAAAGCTCACAAACCTTGAAGGAAATGAGCGAGATTGTTGTATTAACTCTTGTATATCTTATACTGGCAGGTATAAAGATACCTTGGATTGCCCCTACTGTGGCGAATCAAGATATGACGAACAACATTTGGTGAAGAGAAAGAAGGTTCCACAAGAGCTTCATTTGGCTTCCCATTGCTCCTTGTATTCAGGCAATGTATCGGCGATCATTTCGTGCTGAAGCCATGCTATACCGTACGAGAGCAACTGCGATAATGCAAGCAAATGCTGATAAACCGATGGAAGACTACATTGACTCTGAAAATTACAATCAACTTCGCCAAAGGTTTTTTAACAATGATCGGGATGTTGCTTTGCTTTTCTCCTCTGGCTCAAATCTTTCGTGACAAGCACTCAGACGCTTGGCTGGTCATTCTCTTGACCTTCAATTTATCTCCGGAGGAAAGTGTCAAAAAAACATAATATGATCCTCATTCTATTATTCCTGGACCAAATAATGCAAAGATATCTTTACTTTCATTCAAGAGCCACTGGAAGAACTGAAGAAGCTTGAGACTGAAGGCATTCGTACCTGTGATGAGACGGAGCAGGAATGGTTCACTTGCCATGTCTATCTTCTTCTAGTCGCTGCTGATATGCAAGGAAGCTCAAAATTTTCTTGCACTGTGGGCCTACAAGGCAGGTGTGGTTGCAGCTTTTGCTACCTCATCGGTTATTATACAGGAAAGAGTGGATACTATTATGCTTTTGAGAATCCAACTGATGACTTTGAATTTGGGACAACAAGATGAAGGAAGAAGGGGATCCACAAAGAGCAATATTCGAGAGAGTTACCACCTGCAAGAGTACAGATGATACTTATGGGTCAGAAATGACACAGCTTTTACTTCCAAATCTCAAGAGGAGGCAGCAAAGCTTACCACCAGGTTTGGAATCGTCTGAAAGACTCCTTTTGCAAGCTGTGACACTTTTACCTGGCCATACTTCTTCCCGATCGATACTATGCATTTGTTCTTCCAACTTGTTACACTTTCCATGTTCAAAATTTGGCATGGTGATGAGCAGATGGGCTTGAATGGGACTGAAGATTTTATCATCCCAGACGAAAGGTGGAAGGGGAGTGGTAGGCGTCAAAACTACATTTGAATCTACATAACAAACTCTTCGTACTAGGTGCATTAATGGAAAATGCCCTCGATTTTGGCCAACAGCCTTTGGTGAGTGACCACGAAATATCTACACTGCTTGGACTCCCTACAAGAATAAAGATTGGGCTCAATGGTGCTTCATTTGGTCTCGACAATTTTTGCCTCATTTTTTACAGCCAAAATACCTGGACCACTGGCTCAAGTTTGTTACAGAAGTAATAATTGCTTGCCAGACACAGATCACTCATGAGGAACTTCTTGAGATGAAGCAACTCTTTGAAGAATTTCATGATGGGTTTATGCTTCTTTATTATCAGCGGAAAATCAAGCAGATCAAGATGTGTCAAATGACTCTTCATCGCCTTGTACTTGTCTATGACTGTATTCTGGAAATGGGATCTGTCTGGGTCTATTGGCAGTATCCCATGGAATGGTTGATCGGTCAAATGGTTCAATCTCTCCAGAATGTCACACAGTATACAGCAACTTTAGCACGTCTCATGCTTCACCGCGAGCATGTCAATATTGTCAACTGGCTTCATCCATTACCCAAAGACTGCCATATCTCGTGTCCCTTTCACAAGAGTATTTGGGATGACTCTTGCTTTCTAACTGTCAAGAGGGAGAAAAATCCATCTTTGTACAAGTCACCTCGAGAAGCCTGTTAGGGCTAACACTATGTGCGGTCGCCGATAGGCGATGCGTCTGTAGTGGAGGTAAACCTAAGTGATAGTATGGCATGAGAAGACTAACCTGTAGTGGAGGTAAACCTAAGAGAATACTCTGAGGTCACTACCACTACATCTCGATGTATATATACATATTTAAAAGCACTGCCATGAACTGTAACATATGATTCTTGAAACATGTAAGATAGCTAGATCAGGAAAGCAACAAAGGGAATACGCGGAAATAAGGCATGTTGAACAGTACAAGTGAGAAAGGATAATAAGGCAATAATGGAGACGGTGCAGACCGGCGAAATGTATAAGGTTTGCTGAGCGGCGATTCGTGTGAGATAGGGAAAGCGGCGATCAGCGCGTACGTGAGCAAAGCGGCGATGGGGGGCACGTGATCCCATAACGTCGTGAAGTAGGTCACGTGACTTCGTGTGGTGCATTTCGATAATGCGTAGGGGCAAGCCTGACAAAGCCCTTGTCCGATATATTTATTGGCAACATAACCAACAAGATTTCTTCGGTCTGGATGAAGATGACATGGTGTCACAGACATCTTCATGCAGCGAGGGCCACACCAACCCTCTCCGAAATGCTTTGCTGAAAACTACGAGCGCAATGTCTACTTCGATAGAATACAGCATCCATTCAGCAATGTCGATGGGCAGGGGATCACTGGTAGAGGAAGTCAAAGTATTGTTCACTAAACTGAAGGAGATTGTTCCATGGGGACCCTCAAGCTGATGACAAGCAAGCAGACCATTCATTCCATGTGGACGGAGTCTGGATGGAAGCGTAAGGAGCTCACTAGAAGCGCAACTTGTGTTGCTATGAGTACCTTTGATACTGTGCAAATGGAGGCACTCATATAGGTGTTTAACAAGTTCACTGATCGGGGAACTGAGAGCGACAAGCTGAGAATACACTTTGCTGTCATCCAGTTCTACCTCACTTGTCGTTTTGAGGATCATTTCTTCCAGCTCACATATGTCACAGTAGCAGATGATCTAGATGGAGAGGTCTAGCAAGGCAACTTATCTTGTAGGTTCTGTAATGACACACCACAGCACAACCGCTTTGTTAACATTGCAACCATTAAAGGTCTCCGTCACCCTCCTCGATTGGCCCACCTTCGAGTCCTCCACCAAGCGCTGGAGCAGATTGGTCCCCCCCCCAAGCGCAGGCAGAGAGGACGTCGCCAGTCACCTCTTCCTTAGGTTTGGATTTGGACCCGGTGGAAGCGGAAGGAACTGGGTGGAAGCGAGGATTCAGCTTGGGGGGAAGCCACATTTGAGGGAAAGACAGGCTAAGTTGGGCAGCCCGCTGGTGTTGCATAATCCCCATTTCGTGAAGCCGGAAATGGTGATGGAGCTTGATGATGTTATGTTTAGGGATCAGGAGGTGGAACCATAGTTGGAGATGGGCCTTATTAAGGATGAAGACGAGTGAGATGAGCTTGGAATGAGTGTTATGTGTCACGAGTTTTTGTCTCATTCATTCTCGTTTGTTCTTCGCAAACATTTCCTCCGTCTTGATGGTCCCAAGTGTGAACAGTACTCCGTCATGCTAAACCTGAACAACATCCCACATCACAACAAGCCAACATCATCTCCCTCTTCCCTTCGCATTACAACTCACAACTTGAACATAACAACTGGTTATCTCAGAGTCAGAACCTCTGACGGTTGTTTAGTCAAGTTTATAAAACTGAACATCCGCAACGGACCTAGTCCGGAAAATCCACACCATCACAGCTCAATCTGCGCCCAGAACGTGAATGCGACAAGATGACGGAGGTGGAGGATTGTGTCAGTACTTGCGCAGTGGAGAGTTGTTTGGGATCAGGAGGTAGGGGAGATAAAGGTTTTGGTTGTCCACTTTGGATAGGGCTTTGCACCGTCCCGTCCGTCGATTTTTGTGCCTGCGACGGTGTCAGGTTTGCATCTTACGCAAATCGGCGCCCGTTCGCCGGATTGCGTCTCCTATCGCCCATTTGCGTTCCCTGCGAATCGGCGCCCGTTCGCCGGACTGCGTCTCCCGTCGCCCATTTGCACCTACATCACCACTTAGCCCAATTGTGCCTATCCTCCTCTTATTAACTCCGCGTAATCCCACTGTCGCTTCCCCTTTTAGTTCTCTTACATGTTTCATCTGCTCTCCTCTACGCTCTGTGGCAGTGTTATTCCGCTTGGATATATAGATCAGAGAGTAGTGGAGGTGACCTTAGAGTATTCCCTTAGGTTTATCTCCACTACAAGTTAGTCTTCATGTCATATCATGCACTTAGGTTTATCTCCACTACAGACGCATCGCCTATCGGCGACCGCACATAGTGTCAGCCCTAACAGACGGCAAGAAACGGTGTGCAGACAGACGGGTTTGACAGTGAACATGGGTCAGAACACGGGTGTTCAACAAAATATTTCTTTATTCCATCCAGCGCCGCCAGAATATGTGATTCATACCACAAGCTGGGGGGCCCCTCGTCCCTCGGGGGGACCACATTGTGTTTCTGCTGTTTTTCAATGAAAAGTGGTTGACTATGCTGTTAGGAACATGCTGAGAGATAATCAGTGATTGAGTACTCATAACACTTCTTTGGAACTACATTATCTGTTAAATTGTGTGCAGGCACTCACAGTTTCAAGAGTGACAAATGTGAGGGAACAGAGAATCGAACCAACACCAAAAACAAAATTATGTCACACTCTCACTTAACACCAACTACACCATCGCACAGACTCTTTGTCTCAAAACCCGATGTCAAGTAGGTAAGGAAAACTTGCCCTAAGTACCAACTTGACACACAATTATTTCTGGTCCTTTAAATAAGCTTTGTTGTGTACGGTCCAAAAGGCGCTGACACATGTATTCTGGTGGTATGCTCACAATTTTGACAGGGTTGTTGTGGGCCAAGAGTCACTTGAGGCAGTAAGGAAAACAATTTTTCTTTCGTCTTTCAAATCGACTTTGTTGTATACGGATCGAAAGGCGCCGACACGCGTATTCTGATGGTATGCTCAGATTTCTGGTAGGGTTGTTGTGAGTGGTGAGAGAAGCGCTCAAGAGTACATGCGTGAGTCATGCTAAAAACTCGTCGTGCTTTATGTATAAGGATATTTTAGCTGCTAACTACTAATGCCGGCAAGCCTAGGCTTGTTTGGCTAGGCGGTTGAGCCGGCCCACATAAGGTTAGGTTTGTACTGACCCAGAAGCCCCTTTCTGGCCGTTTTCGGGCCATGCAAAGGAATGTTTGCTCTGCCGCACACAAGAAAATATGAAATTACGAAAAGCTTGCAGCAAAACAAGCAAAAAACGGTAAAAAAACCTTGAAATTCATATAACAACCGTTGTTCCCCATCTGACCCGTCATGGAATGCAAGAGAGGGCTGATGGACGGGTGTTACCCGTCCGTTTTCTTCAAAAAGAGAGAAGTAACGTCAGAAGAAACAGAAGGAGGAGCAGTATATCTCCCCTGTCTACTCAGTTACGTCCCCTGACCTACTCTAATTATATTACACACGACAGGGTCAGTAAACTGCGCTTTCTAGCTTACGAGCTTGCGGTACTATAGGACGTACTTTGTAGTGGGAGAAGAGAGGACAGGAGGTCGTGTGAGATAAGGACCACCTGGGGTGAGAGTAGTAAGGTAAAGGACGACGGAGTCCCATGTCCGTTAAACGCTCTATTGAGGTGAAGCGCCTAGTAGAGGAAGGTTTCAATCTCGGGCAAACCGACGGTTAAGTCGGACTTAAGCTTAAAACACTTAACGGACTTAACCCTTAGGTTAAGTTCGTCGAAGGACTTAACTCTTAAACTTAAGTTCGACAACGGTTTGCGTTAAGACTAAACCTTTTAAAACGAACGTAAGCGAACCGGCACTCGTACGGCGTTGACTCAGGAGTGGGCGTAAAAAAACCACAAAGTTATATAAGGGCCAGTACCTGTCCTGGCTCTCCACAGGCAAAGTAGAGGGCCGTTGTTTAAGTCCTTTAAATTCTAGCTTTATGTCGAGACCTCGAGCTAAAGCTAAAAACTTTAGAACCGACCCCACTTAACGTTAAGTGTCTAACTCTTAACGTTAGAAAACCGGCGGTTTGCCATGCGACTTAACGGACTAATCCCAGGTTAAGTGCAGGTTAAGTGGGGTCGGTCCTAAAGCTTAAACCCTCAACGGTTTGTCCGAGAATCCCGAAAGTGGCAGTGGTAGTTCTGCCCACTGCCCAGGCCCTGCCTGCCGTAAAAACCGGTGGGCAGGGCATAGGGTTGGTATTA
>MU271432.1:0-35901 GCA_021432655.1 Atractiella rhizophila
AGGTGGAAGGAGGACGTACGCGTTTGACTGAAGGCCTATAAAGAGCGGCGGTTAGGTTGCGTCCCTATAACGACAAAGTTGAGTTCAAGACTCCACTCCAACTTCAAAAACAAACAGCAACCTAGAAATGTGTTTTAGAAAATATGTAGATCCATCCAGGTCATCACCCCAAGAACCGCCCTGCTCCCCTTCCTACAGAGAGAGAAGGGCTCTAAAGGCAATGGTTTGTACAGGACCCTTCCAATAAATAGAGTTCACTCTTGCGCTCCGTCTGGTCGGCAACAGCGTGTGCCCTAGTTCCTCTCGTGGAAGAAAGGACAGAGTGCCAGGCCGGAATTAAGAAGCGCGATGCAGCAGCATGTTATCTCTAACTCATTTGAATGCCTAAGCAAGATAAACTCATTCATTCTAGCACATTTGTTCAGCAGTTTTAGAGCATAATCAAGAGATGACTAGTTTGAACGTCACGTCTAGTACGCGATGCAAAATAAACCTGACGAACTCGTGTCCCTCTCAAACCTGCAGAAGAGACGAAGAGTAAGATGCAAGAAACTGCTCACCTCTCTCCACTTCCACTGGCCTCCACCCCTTTCCCCGCCTCACTCTGTTGCAAGGCCAGTTTCCTAACCACCATATTCGGCATGAACTTCATCCTCGTCGTCCCCACTCTGCTCGGCTGCCCTGCCATCGAAGTGATTGGAGCGTTAAGCAGGGCTGAAGTCGCCGTTGGCGCTGGACCTGACGTTGGAGTCGCCGTCCCTGATGTTGAGCCTGAAGGTGTGGGACGCCCGCGACCGCGTCCGCGGGGCTGAGGAGCTGACATCTTTTGGGAGAGAAGTCGCAAAGCAGGACCTGGAAAAATCAAAATCTGGCTCAAGGCCTGGGGGCGAGAATGACTGCTTGAGGGGTATGAAAATTATTCAACGATCGATCGGCCACCAGATTCAAGTCAAGCTCGAGTCGAAGTGTCGGGGAGAAAACCAGCCACGATAAATAGGAACGATTATTAGGATTGTGATTAGGGAGTTAAAATGTCTATTCCAGCTAATTTTGATGCCGCCAATGCTCCAAACCATGCAGACGTGAGTTCCTTCTCCAGCGTTGTGAAGAATGTTTGTGGTTTTCTCATTTGGGACTGTAGATTGAGAAGCAGTTTGCTGTCAAGTGTGTCGAATACGCCGAGGTGTATGAAGAGCTATTGCAGAAGCTCCCACCTCACACTTTGAAACTGACACGGTGACTCTTCTTCCTAGATTGTTGCAGACAGGGTATTGAGGAGGGGAGAAGGTAGACATGATGACGAAATCTACTCTGCACTCAAGGAAAAGTTCCCGGAAATTGCTGAGAACAGAGACGGGAAGTTGCAGACGGTAGATGAGGAGGATATGAAGAGTAAGGAGGGGAAGGAGAAGTGGAGAGATTTCATGAAACCTTTTGAGAAAAGTTAGTCATCATTTCCTCCTCCCCACTGTTCCCAGTCTCCTCAAACGAGAATTAAACTCACAAGTGGCTTGGTTGCGGTTGCGGTGTAGAGGTGCAGGATTGGAATTTCGGAACGTTGCTCAAGAAAGACTGCAAAGCCGGATTCACCGAAACAAACACGATCTTCGGTGAGCATTTACTCTTTTATCTCTCTTTCTGCCCAGGAAGCGCGGATGTTGAAGTGAGATGTGGTACAGTGCTCAGACTACAGTTCCTTGCCTTTGAGATCGCTCGTAATCGGACAGGGCTTAACGATCGCAGCCCCTCCACAGCTTCTTGACCCACCATCGAGCGAACTTGAACTGCTGGAGGATGTACGGCGGATATGTACCTTTTTACGAGGAGCAGCATATTGTATCGGAAATGGAAAGAATGAGAATATTGTTGTCCTGTGTCCCTCCCACTTCCTAAGCTCGCTTTTCATCAAACTCTGCTGTACTTCTCCCAGTTGGCTTGGATACGCAATTCGTACAGTATAGTACCTGAGAGGTTTAGCGAGACGGCAAACGGAACATATCAATTCGAGCACACAGTAATAATAACTTGTTCTTTCGTCTGCTTCTTTCCGGATGGAGCCGTTTTTGAAACGGGAGCAACCAAGTTCCCAGTACGATTCCAATGCTTGGAACATGGAAGGAAGGGATACATTCCGGCGACGCAGTGAGAGCTTACGCCCGCTTTGAGAGGTATAAAAGCTTGAGGCCCTTTGTTCCTGTCAAGTTCCTTTGAGCCTTTGCGTCCATTCTTTCCAGTACAAGTTCGGCATAATAGAAAAATTAGCAACAGAATACCAATCGAAGACGTGATATTCTTTCGCTTTCCTAAGGTGATTCTACTCAGGAGTCGCCTGGAGACTGTTCTGACGGTACCTTAGTAAGGAAGATAGAGCATTCTGTGATGTCTTCCACTGCGACGGCCACTCGAACGTTTACCACTTCCTCATTGACGTCGGCCGAACAACTTCGCACAACCGCAACTTCAGCCTCAACCAACAGCCTCAACCGTCGAGAGCCCACCCACGCCAGTTCTGGTTCGACCAACAGCTCCTCCAGACCGTCAACCCCGCCTGAGTCTCGCTACCACTCGTCTGAGTCGTCCGTCCAGGAATCCCTCTTTTCGCCCACGTCAATCTCCAGAGTTTCCTCACCCCTCCCAAGTCCGACCTCCCTCAAAGGCTTCGGTGTCGGCGGCATCAACTACATCACTGTACCGACTGGAAACAGCATTGGATTCGGCGGAAAGATGTCGACGAAGCAGCTGAGCGAAGAGGAGGAGCTTCAAAGCTTTTTAAAGAAGGATGAGAGGCAGAGAGCAGAAGCTGGTTTACCGTTGCCTGCTACAGCACAGGAGAAGGAATCCAACTGGGGATTGGGAGGAGCTTTACCTATTCTGAGTTATTGTGTGGCGAGCATCATGATGACTGTCATTAACAAGGTAGGTCCGATCCCCCATTTCTTATACAATGGGGATGAGGTAGCTCACTGGCTCTCGCAACATCAGTTCGTCGTCTCTGGGAGAGACTTCAACATGATTTTTCTGCTTTGTGCCATCCAGTCGGCAGTCTGCGTTGTCTGTGTAGTAGCAGCAAAACGGTTAAAGGTCCGTTCATTGACCTTGTCGCCAGAAATATCTCACAATTGACACAGTTCGTCTCGTTTCGAGATTTCGACAAAGAGGATGCACGACGGTGGATGCCTGTTTCTCTTCTTCTTGTGGGAGTAATATACACATCTAGCAAGAGTTTGGTGCGGTTTCTCCTCTGTGACAGTGGGGTGTGCGTTAACGTGAGATGTGGAGCGCAGCAATTCCTTCGGATACCAGTGTATACAATCTTCAAGAACCTCACTACCATCCTTATCGCTTATGGAGAGGTGATTTGGTTTGGAGGCGAAGTCACCGGACTCGCGCTCGCCAGTTTCTGCCTCATGGTCCTCTCATCCTTCATCGCTGCTTGGTCAGATATCACGGACGCCATCGCGTCCTTTTCCTCCTCCACTGCTGCCACCTTAGATCCCACCACGTCGACTGAAGCACTTCAATCGTCCTCGAGATATCTCGAGCTTGTACGAGCGGTGGGGAACCTCAATTCAGGCTACATTTGGGTCATGGTGAATTGCATCGTCTCCGCAAGTTATGTCCTCTTTATGCGCAAGAGGATAAAGACGACTGGATTCAAGGTCCGTTCTTCCCATCATACATTTCTCGCTAATTCTGAGATCCGTGTTATGATAGGATTGGGACACGATGTTCTATAACAACCTTCTCTCCATCCCCTTCCTCGTTGTCTTCTCCTTCCTCTTTGAATCATACTCCTCCGAAAACCTCCACAAAAACTTTCCCACGGAATCCGGGAACACCCTCATGACCCTCATCATCGTCTCTGGAATGGGAGCCGCCTTCATCTCCTATTGCACGGCTTGGTGCGTCCGAACAACGAGCTCGACCACTTTCAGCATGACGGGAGCTCTCAATAAACTCCCAGTAGCCGCTAGCGGCATGATCTTCTTTGGCGACCCAGTAACGGTTGGCTCCGTCAGCGCCGTGTCGACAGGTTTCGTTGCCGGTATTGTGTTTGCGATCGCGAAACAAAACCAAGCGAGGGCATCCAGACTCCGTTCGTCCTTCTCTTCTTTCAGCGTTAAAGTAGACTGAGGATATTTGTTGGGTTGCAGGAACAGCAAATGGAGGGATTGAGATGGGATCGAGACCGCGATAGTAGTTGTTGTGACTTTGGGGAGGTTTAGACTTTCAAAAAAGACTTCGAGTTTCTCGCGTGGCACAGATTAGACCTCACTTTAGCTACATTCCCTTTCTTTAGGATACCTCTATGTTCTGGTGGTTCTCGTTGGTCGACTTGTTGAGCCAGTACATATTCCAATCCGCCTTCCGTCAATAATACGTTTGGATCTTTATCGCCCCAAAGGATGGACAGATTTTAGACTCAAAATGGACTTGCACGCTTTCCTTACCTCTAGACCACCTGACACTTCGTCTCACAGTCTTCAGTCCATTTGTCAACATCCACTTCACATTCGCATTCAGGGCTTTCTGTCGTTCGTTACAATCTATTCAATCTCGTCCTTCCTTACAATCTCTTTCTGTCAAAATGGACTTGTCGATGTCGTTCTAGACTTCTGTAATTTTCTGGGATGTGCTGAGGTAGCTCACATACGGTCCATAGATTTGGAAGCAACATGCTTAAACCCACATTATTCATGCAGTTCCACTGTTAATGAGTTCATTTGATATTTGAAATCAACATGACTGCCTTTTTGGGAGAATGATACATTGGTCCATTGGTCCGCAGCAACTTGCACAAACACAAGCGATTGTCTGGAGAGAACAACGCTGTGAATTACTGATTGCCGATTCGAGCCTGCTTAAGCAGAATTTTGATATAAACAGCGGGCTCAAGTGAGTATTCTTCGTTGGTTTCATTCTTCAACTGGTATCCTGTCTGTTGTTCCAGAATGACTGCTTGTTGTGTCAGTTTACAGACAAAACACATTGTCATACAGATATGTCATTATACTAACGCATATCTTGAATGAAAATTTAGTATCAGATATCTTAAGCATCTGACTAGGAGAAATAGCCATAACCATGACAGGCAACAACTCACAACTACTACACGCTGACAGATTCATAGGTCATAACAGTACAATGTCGAATACTTCGTCTCCTCTATCTTCCGTTGCCTCGTCACCTCCCGAATCCGAGCAAGAGGAAATTGAAGGATCCGCCTCTCCCCTTCCTCCCACATCGGCGACGATACGGCCCAAAACCCCTTCGCCAACTCCCTCAGAACCGTCGTCTGACTCAGGAACGACTGGCGCTCGAGGGAAGAAACGAGCGCGAGATGAAGACGATGAAAGTTACGACGAAGGACAGACGAAGAAACAGACCCAGTCTGTTAAAAAGAAACGACAGCTTGCGCCGTCGACAGATGAGGAGAGTGCTGAGGAAACGATTCCGAATAAGGCGAAAGAAACGCTGACCAGCACCAGAAAGACTGCTCCCAGATCGAAGAACCAGCCATACAAAGCGGGTGCCGCTACCTCCACCGTGAAGAAAACGTCTTCTGCCGCTGTGGCTGCGACGAAATCTACCTCAAAACCGAACACGCCTTCCACCTCCAACTCTCTGAACCACACACAGAAAAAATCATCTCTCGCTCCCGCCACTGCGTCAACATCGAAAGACAAGGCATTTCTGCCGTCCCACCAAGCTCTCCCCCTCCGTTCGTCCAACCTGGCCAAGGGTTCTCCCAATCCAACTACTGCAAAACAGCCTTCGACAGCTGTCGCAGGCGCAAAACCTACTCCTTTCCCTTCAGCTCGCTCCCTTCCGCCAGCCAAACCAAAACCGTCTCAATCAGGTCCCTCAGCCGCAATGCAAGCAACTACTAAGAAACCACCTGCCAAAAGTTCGATGGATATGCAAAATGTTGATGTTTTCGAATCCCTTTTCAATTTCGGACCTGCTAAATCATCACCGAAACCACATCCGACTACTCCTTCTGCAGCAGCTCGAGCAGCAGATAGGGAACGGGAACGGGGGGACACCAAATCTCGTCTGAGAGAAGGAATTTCTACAGTCGCGGCCGCCAGCAACGACCAAATGGAGGTGGATGCGATGAAGCCGAGCGAGAAATCGGAGAACGCAAGGAATCAGGAAACGGAGACAGCTCAAATTTCTCCTTCCAAACCTGCAGACCCTCCGAAATACGACCAAACCACGGCAGACTTGAACGCCATCAAGATATCAGTATGGAATTTTGGCTACATTTTGAGCTCTGCTAACATTGGCCCGTATGTGGTTCTAGAAAGTGAAATCCGCTCCTGCAATAGCAGAGAAACCACAGCGAAGACAAGAAGCGGAGTTTACTACGCAACAGAAACTGTATGCCCAACCCACCTCCTTCCCCTATGACAACTTTGGCTCAATCTTTGGACTAACAGGGATAAGCTCTACTCTGGTATTCCACAGGCTGCAACCAAAGACTTGCTGCAGACAACCCGAAGAGAAGCTCGTCAACTGCATGAAGAACTCAAGGTGTGCTTGCTCTGCTCTGCATTTCTCCTGCCGTCAGGTTGAACAAAGTCCAGAACGGCTCGTTGGATTTAATGCGCATGCCGATGGAGATGGCCCAACTAGAGGAAGAGTTTAAAACTTACCTGAGGGGATTGCATGACCCTCTCCCCACTGGAACCTTTGGAATTCAGATTCTGAAGGGAATTGGGAGGGACGGAGATGGCCAGCGTGGAGGATATGATCACGAATATGGCTACGGCAAACAAGGGAGAGATAGCAGAGGGAGAGACCCTTGGACAGCTTGATGTAATTTCCCATTATCCTATTTGCCGCTCCGTCTAAGGTTGGATGATAAACATTTGGTCAACAGAAACTGATATAGCTCCCCACAGTTAGACTGCCTCGGTACTACGCCGAATAAATATCACACATATTGAATAACATCGCAGGCAAACACGGGGCGACATAAGGGCACGCTACACTAACGCAGCGGCTCCTGCAACTATGAGGGCAGCAGCTTGAAGCGGAAGCGAAGTAATCGTGACAGGCCTTCGCAAAGGTCAGTGGTGTGTGTGATAATGAAATATCTCACCTATCACGAGAAGCACCAGATCCACCACTCCCCTGACCACCCCCCGATCCAGGGTTTGTCAGGCCCGGCGTAGAAATGACAGCTTTTGTGGTGCTGTTGAGCACCCATTGGATGCTAGTTGAGGATTGTTGGATGGAGAAGGCAAGTCTATTCAGAAAGAACTCACCCATTAAGAATATGGTTTTGGTATGTTTGATTTTGCCACGTACTGATTTCGTGCCTGATACGTGAGTGTCAAGCCCGTCTCTGATATCGAAACACACTGATATCACATACCCGAGGCTGGTATACCACATTCTTCCTTTAAAGGTCCCATCGTTCCAGTTGTTGTCAACAAGATCTAGACCTTGCTGATTCCCATCTCTGAACCACGCGATGGGGTGGGGTGTCCCTTGAATCTGGTCTTCTTGAGCTGCGTTATGTGTTGTCGTATCGTTGTATGAAGCTGGGTCGACGCTCATGATGACCGTCACGTCATTGTCTCGGGGATTCGAGCGAAAGTAATAGACTTCCTCGGTGAAGGTCCATCGAGCAGGAAGGGACGCTGTAGAAGGGTGCGAGACGTTTAGAGGGATAAAGGTCTATCGCAAAGGCGTGAAGTGAATTATCAGACAGGTCAGAGCCAGCGCTCCAGCAACGGGGGACTTACAGCAGGCTGCAAATCTGGATGATAATCAAAGAAAGCTCCAAACGCCTTGCCATAGAACGAAGTGTTGAACAAGGCAGCAGTAGCTGAATGTATCCCAATGAGATTTCCTCCACTCGTCAGATAGCTGAACAAGTTGTCCTTCCCGTCTGAGTCCAAAATTTCGTCCGAATTGTGTAAAAATACTAGAGCGTCAAAATTGAGGAGGTTAGATAGAGCGAAGTCCGCTGGATCCTCTGAGAATGTGCAATTGATCTTTGGACTCATTTGCCCAAGAAAAGACTGAGCTGCTGGGATGCTGTCATGACGATAGCCAGCGGTCCTACTATAAACGAGCAGCTTCTGCTGTGTGCTTTGGGCCATGACCAACGCAGCGAAGGAAAGAAAGAGCAAGTGCAACATGAAGAGTAAACCTGTTTCTTCCCTCCCCGAAACTTGAAGTTCTGGTGGTCATCAGTCACGTGGATGTCCCCTCGCAACGACTACTTCTCCGGCCCCGGACAATAACAGTGTATGGGTCGATTCAGAACACCAGAACGACCAGGTGCTTGTGATCAGTCTAATCCATGATGAAGCATCGAGAGGCTAGGGATGGTCCTCCCATAGATATCAGTCTGTTTGTTTCCCCTCCAAGTTGTGTCGATTGAAGTTTCTGCTCAGCCAAGTCAAGATATGACCTTTCGACGTATTGTCTGTCGAATCTTTCTGGTCTGCAGACGCGTCTGGGCTGAATTATCTCCCCAGATGGGCGGATCAGGCACTTCCAATCAGTTACTTCGCCTCTGACTCTGTTTTACTCCTCGAAATCATTGGAAGATGCCCAACAACTCATAAAGGACTACCAAGTTTGTTGTTTTCTTACCATTCCGTGCAACTGCAGTCGCTGATATGGTTTTTGCGCAGGAGGGAAACGAGCGTGGAAGAAAGCTTTGGGGGCGTGAAGAAGAAATGGGAGTATGGAAAGCAAAACAACGTCTGCTTCCTAACTTTGTATGGTGATAAGCGCCTCATTGTACCAACAGTGGTGGACTCGTCTATCCATCCAGGTTCGTCCCCAACGTCGAAACATCGCACACAGTGTTGTAATGAAATATTCGCACACAGATACAGGAAAACCGGTTCCGCTGCCATTTCGAATGAGCGCTTTCGTGCCAACAAACATGATTATCTGTCTTGGTGCAATTTTCACTGATGAACGAAGTCAAGAATTGAACAGAATATAGGTATGCTGATGCCGAATGCTACCCTTCGGAGCACAATATTTTGGCAATGGGCGAATCAATCGCTAAACGTTGCAGTCAATTCTGCCAATGCCAATAAATCCACACCTCTCTCAACACAAGAGGTGCGCACATTTGAGCTCGTGAAAAGTCATAGCTGAATCTGACGGTCACACAGATGCTTACTTCCTATGCATGTGCCACGGCTGCATCTGTGGGCATTGCGATGGGTCTCACCCGCGTCGTTCCTCTACAGATGACAATCTTACGTCGTCTTGTCCCTTTTGCCTCTGTCGCAACTGCGGGGATTGTGAATATTGGCGTGATGCGCTCGAAAGAAATGACAGAAGGTGATCCCCTTCCTCACTTCCGTACACCACTCATCATTATGACCGTAGGTGTTACAGTCTACGAACCGGGAACGAGCGAGCAAGTAGGAACAAGTCGGATAGCAGGCTGCTATGCCGTTGGTCAAACTGCTGCTAGTCGGATCATGGTGCTATGAAAGCCCTACTTATGTCCCTCCTGCTCATGCTTCTTGTGCAGGTCAATGTTCCTACTCTGATCTTCCCACCACTCGTCATGACATGGCTGGAACGACGAGGCACTTTCCGTGGTCCCCACGCAGCGAAAATCCATACGCTTGCCAATCTAGGTCATTTCTCTTTAAGCTGTTGATGTTGTTTAACACAAACTCTAGGTCTTATCACAAGCTCTCTCTTCTTCTTTCTTCCTCCAGCGATCGCCTTCTTCCCTCAACGGGGATCTGTCAAGGTCAAGAATCTGGAAGAACATTTTCACGATCTCACGAACAAGGATGGTGAAAAGATAGAAAAAGTGGAGTACAATAAGGGCCTATAACACTGAATTGTGATGCAAGTGATGCCGGGCAATTCATGCATGTTACTCCAAGGATCACATCGACCGCATGCGATGACATAATTCGGTTAAGCAATCAACGTACACATCAATGTGTCAAACCGATGGAGTCGTTACATACTAGATGTCAAGATCATGCCAACCCTCTACTTCCACACTCCTGCATCCACTGCTGCAACCCAAAAGCTGAAGGAAATTGGCACCTCGACATGCCGAGCTGAGGCTATATCCAGGATCGAAATAGAATGATCCAGTGAGCAGGTTAACTGCACTCTACTTTCTAGTTAGCAAACTGCTTGAGATTTCCCTTTCATGGTCTCAAAGTTGACCACTCTCGTCATCGCACAGCTAAAGTCAAGGGACTGAAATTACTGTACATCTAACCTCTCAATGGTGCTCTGAATGGTGCTTCCTTGGAAGTGCTTACATCGGATGACATAGCTAGCTGCCCACGCCCAATCGATTTTATTTCGGTTTTTCCGTCCGCACATTTAGAGCAAGCAACAAGGTTAACAGAAGTGATCGAACAAAGACACGTCGGCCCTTGGCATTTTGTCCCGGGCTTGCGGAACTGACTCAACGAAGAAGCACGTTTTTTTTATCGCATCAGCAACGTTGCTGATAAAGGATTATTTTATTCTTCAGGCCCGCCACTTCGATCTGCTTCGACCCATCCCCCCTCGACTTAATACCCTAGCATGGACGTTGTGTCTAAAGCTACGCTCACAGCACAGCTAAACAATATCACTAGGAAGATAAGGAGCAGGTGAGAATTTGAAGCTGCATTTGATATGGCACCCTTTTACTGATCTATATCTTCTCATGAACAGGTTTCCAGCGCAACCTGAAGTCCACGCTGTCTGTTTATACCTCTTGACAGCTTTCCGAAATGGGGAAGACAAGCTGCCTGTGCGTTCAAAGTCATCCCTGTTACGCGAGTGGTTTGCTGACCCGATAGTCTGATTTAGATATGGATAAAGATTCGCAAGTTCCTTCAGAACGAACCCGACCTTCTCGAAGAAGTCGAAATTTTCCTCGACTCGAGGAGAGAAGGAGAAACGCCTGTGCAAATTGATCCATTCGTTGTCGCCACCGTGACCCCCGTCCCATCCAGCCCCCCCATCCCAATCCCCATTCCCATCCTAGCCGAACAACCCATTACGTTCCCAAGTGGAAAGTTATAGAGATAGAGAGTCGTCAAGATACCAGCCGTCGCCTTTTGTGAAGCTGTGACGTGTGCGCATTATTTCGTTATATGTTCTTTAGTCTCCCTCCGTATCCTCCACGACTCAGTTCGTTCGTGCCAGCGTATGTAACCTCAATCCATGATTTATAGAGCCCACGTAATGCAAAGAAACACGCCTTTTATGATGACAGCCATTCAGCCAGAATCAGGCGGGAATTCCCGACTATCGAAGAGAACAAGGGACCGTGCTTAACCTTATTTTTTTTGCAAGGATTCTCATCTCTCAAACAAGCAAAAGCACAGTTTTGATAAATCCGATCGACCCCGAACATATTCTTTATACAATACCATTGTGCGATGAAGTCTGGAAAAAAGCGACCTGCGTTGGAGGAACTTTCAAGTTGCTGCCTGCGACTTTGCGATACGAGGTGCGATATGAGACCTTTCCCGCTCAATGTCTCTTGCATGTAAGATGCTTGCAATTATTTTTCACGGAGACAAAATCTCAGAATGGCAAATTCCTGTTGTCCGACTCTGGATTGTTGCAGCTACCTGTATCATCATGGCATTTGCAGTACAATTGTCTGTCTTCACCGGTATAGCTTTGGGACAAAATACCGCTCATTATCACCATTACTCGAAGCCTCAGTTCAGTTGGAAATTTGTTCTCCAAATGCCGTTCTTCCTCCGCAACATGAACAACTCGGGCTATTACATGAGCATTTGTCATCCAAATTGGAAGATCGAGAATCCTGCGGTGGCACCATGGACAAACACATTGAGAAAAAGTCCACTCTGACGATGATCTGACGGTTCTCAACTCTGGTCCTGAATTGTTTAGGGCTGGTGTGGGTGGACAGATTAGAATGGTTGAGTTGATAGGCCGAATGACGCGCGTCTCCCGATTCTTTCAACTCGGGGAGCGCGGGAACAATACCTCAGATCGGGGTGGGCCACTGCTTTATTGTTGGCCTGCCCTCGCCTTTCCCGCTCAGACCGGTAACGCCAGAAGGTTTACAGCGGCGTATAAAGCTACATGTTCACTCTTATCGCCTGCGTTGCCCCAACTTCTCCACGTTTCACGTTGAGACTTCAGACGAATTCAGACGATCTGCAAAGGAATCGTCAACATGGCTGACATCAAGAAACGGAACTCGACAGAGACCCTCACGTCCCCTAATGCCAACAAGGAGAAGAAGCTGGAGAAGGAAGACACGGTTGTAGGCTCGCGTCCTTCGAGCATGATTGCACCCGGGAAGAAGGAGGAGAAGAAGGTTGGTCAACTGGAGGCATTTGCGGAGGTGCGGGATGAAGATTTTGAGGTGGACAGCAAAGTCAGCATCATATTTTCGGCTCCCGTCTCTGCGTCAGTTGCTAAAGCAGAATACAGTTCCTCATTACATTTTTCGGTTTGGCGGCTGCTACGTTTTTGGCGGGCCTTGACCAAACCATCATTGTAAGCTTGTCAATTTATATGGAACCTCACCAGCTGACAACCATCTCAGGCGCCAGCGATACCGGTTATTTCGAATGATTTCAAGACAATCTCAGATGTAGGATGGTGGATCTCTGCTTACTTCAGTTCGTTTCCAAAGGTCCTATACAAAAGGAGTCTAACAGCAAGACAGTGACTTCGACCTCCCTGCAACCTCTTTACGGTCGCTTATACTCCTTTTGGTCTCTGAAATGGGTGTATTTGAGGTAAATTTTAGCTTGAGGGAATCCATTCGAGCTGATCTAGACGGAGTTAGCGCGATTACAATCTTCGAGGTGGGATCCTTGATATGCGCTTTAGCAAACGATTCGAAGACATTCATTGTTGGACGAGCCATTGGTGAGCGCAATCGTCTCAGGCTATCAGATTACTGAAGCATTTAGAAAGCTGGTGTGGGGGTCGCTGGTGGATATATTGGAGGACTGACGATCCTGGCGGCTTCGCTTCCCGTTTCAAAGCAAGCACTCTTTTCAGCTTTAATCGGTGCTGCATTTGGTGCCGGAGGGTAGGCATGATCTCGTTTTGTAAGAGACAAGGAACTGAGTGTGACATCAGTATCGCTGGCCCTTTGCTTGGAGGTGCGTAGAATTGTTTAGTTACTATATCATCTCAACACTCTGCACTAGGGGTGTTTACATCGTCAGTCACCTGGAGGTGGTGCTTCTGGATTAAGTAATCGGCTTCTCTTTGAATCTCTTCGTATTCTAAGCGGAGGGTGCAGTCTGCCCATTGGAATCCCCACCATCATTGCTATCGCATTCCTCTTCAGCCCACCGCAAAGAACAAACACTCTGACACTCAAAGAGAAGGCTCTGAGGATCGACTGGTACGATCTGATCCATAGGGAAGACTCTTTCTTATGAAAGAACAGGGTAGGAACGGGATTGGTTCTCGCTTCCATCACGTGCATTCTCCTCGCTCTCCAATGGGGTGGACTACAGTACGGCTGGTCAAACTCCAAGATCATTGGTCTGTTGATCGGATTTGGTTTGATCGGAATCACCTTCGTCGTAGTCCAATATTTTATTGGAGAGAATGCCACTCTTCCGCTTCGCCTCCTGCTGACGGTTGGGGCTCTTCCACTTTCGCAAATGTCCACTGATCTTTGAGCAGAGAACCGTCGGTCTGGCTGCAATATCGAACTTTTGTATCGGTGCTTCCTATTTCACGCTTGCTTACTTCGTTAGTGGATTTGCTGACGTTTAAGCTGAAAGTACTAACAGCCCTGGAAAGGTCCCAATTTATTTTCAAACCATTAAGGGCAGCTCGTATATCTGGTCTTCTTTGGTTTAGTCACCTATTTGACAGCATGCTGTAGTGCGATCCACTCAGGAATTCAAGCTCTGCCTTTGATCCTTTCAGCCATCATCGCGGTCATGTTTGCTGGTGGTTTGGTTCCTGTTGTTGGCAAGCCATTTCCTGATAGGACACGTGTTACGCATTAACCATCGATTATAGGGTATTCAAACCCTTTTATTATCCTCGGGTTTGTTTCAACAGTCTTATCTGCACTGCCAGTCTAAGTGGCTGGATGGCTTTAGTTCCATTCTCGCTGTTGTCGGATCAGCCATGGTCTATACGTGGGGAGTCGGGACTGGTAAGTATCCATTATGTATAGGCTAGGAGTAAACTGACTTTCAGATCGGTAGGTTCTGACAAGTGGATTGGATATCAAGTGCTGGCGGGACTTGGTGTCGGGTTGGCGTTCATGGTGCCAGTGAACATTGTCCAGGCTGCTTACACGGGTATATCTTCATCCTTTCGAAGTGTGGCGAAACTGACGGCCTGTATTGTAAGGCACGAGAGATGTTGAGATTGTAACGGCCATTACAATCTTCTTCCAAACACTCGGGGGTTGCTTTTTCGTTTCAATCAGTGAGGGCTTTCAAATATGAAGGGCAGTCGCTAACACCTCTCAGGTCAATCCATCTACCAAAACTTTCTCTTGAACAACTTGATTGCCTCCGTCCCTCCAGATCAAGTAGGCCCGATCATCGCCAACGGGCTATCAGCCTTCAGGAAGTTTGTTCCACCCGAGCTATTGCCCGTAGTTGTTGAGGCAGCAATGTGCGCTTCTACGAGTTCCATGATAATAGCAACTGATTTTCTTTGTAGGGATGCTCTCAAGAAAGCCTTCATCCCTCCCATAGCCCTATCCGCATGTCTTGCACTTGTGGCTCCACTTCTTCCTTGGAACAGCGTGAAGGGGCAACAGGTGTCGGTGGCTGCTTGATCTGGCTTGCCCTGATGTGCAAGGTGCAAGATGAGGTCCTAACGTTACGATGTATACATGGTGCGATAGATTACCCAATGTTTACGATGTATGTATTACGGTGCTCGTAAAGCAATGTATTTTTTTTTCTCAGACTGGCACTCCTTCGCACTGCCTCAATTTCAGAGAAACAACAGAACCTCACGTTTCACCACAGAGCTATACAACAATCCAAACATCTCAGGCTTAGGCAGAATCTATCTCTTCTAAGAAGCTGACATGGAATCAATACCTTCAAGCCCTGCGTCATCATTCATTTCCTTCTCAAAAATATAGAAAGTGAACTCACATTTTGTAGACCCTCCGCTCAACGAAGTTGGCGTTCGCACTAGCCCCATGACCCTCTACCTTGTAGTCCAATTCGATATCCAAATCTCGCGGGTTCCTCTCATTAGGCTTCACATCGAGTGTACCGCTGAGAATGTCTCCAGCATCTACAGTGACCATGTCTCCCAGATAGAAGACAGTTTCTAAGTAATTTGTCAACAATTTGCTTCCCATATAGTACGAGGGCTTGAAGCGAGAGAGGGGACGTACGCTTCCAATGTGTGTATTTAGCGTGCGGTCCCGTTGAGAAGGACAGAGGTTTATGAGCAGCATTAAAGGAGACGTCGAACCATCCGAGAAATGCGTGGATGTAGTCGCTTCGCGTTGCCTTTATGCGGAAGGGAACCTTGAAGGCGAGGTCTGACTTTTGTACAGTTAAAAGGTTGAGTTGCTGGCAGTAAAACTTAAGCAAAAGCCGTGAAGATGAAATGAGTCACGACGCACGAGGACGCGGCATGGGTCCGTCACTACTGCTTTGATGTCGACCGTGTCAACGAGAGGTTCGCGAAGGGCGATCTCCTTGATGCATGAATAATCGAACCCGTAAACGTCATCCCAGACTAGAAAAATAGGGGCTCAACCAAACACTTCACCACCGACTGGCACAGAGATGAGACGCACAGCCAATTTTCTCCTCCTTGTACTCCTGGTCTTCAATCGCAGCCAAATAAAGCGAAGCTTGATCGGGGAACATGAGGCCGCCGGGTCGCTATCATGAGGAGTTGGCTTGCGTCCCGGGAAAACAGGCGGATGAAGGAAGACAAACGAGGTATTTGTCTCGAGCGTAGATGACGGTGTCAAGCATGCTTTCGTAAAGTCTTTTGAAGAAGAATTAGAAAGAGTCTTGGGTGGAATGAAAAGCAGACGCTCACAGGAAGTATCCCATCCATTCACTCACAATGATGTCACCTTGTCCACCGGAAGAGTAATTTCCTCCATTTTGCCCTTGATGAGGGTAATAGCTGCAAATTTCAAACAAGTCAACATCCCGGCGTAGTTTTTTATAGCATGAAAGGACGCACTATCGCTGAAACCATTGGCAGCAACGATTTTTTCAGCTTGATCGATGATATTCGACATGTCAATCTGACAGGTGGCACTTTGTGTAAAAATTCCCATTCAAGTACATATGAGAAGAAAAGACTCACCCCGATAACTTTCTTCGCTCCAGCCTTAGCAGCGAACATGCAGAGGATTCCCGTGCCACATCCCACATCCAAAACGACCTTATCTCTTCAAGAGCACATCTCAATCTTTCTCGCCCATTTTTGACCAGGAAAAATGGCGACTTACTTGAAAAGATGCTTGTTGTGCCACATGGAGTTCCTGTAGGAAAGAGTGCGAACTTCATCCTTGAGCATTTCTTCATGAATGCCAAAGTGAGCGTAAGAGTCAGAATAGTAATCTTTTGAGGTCATGTCGCCGTAGGCAAGGACCCCAGCCGAAGTAGAGGGTTCAGAGTGAGTGGAATTGCCGTTTGGTGCTGCCATCTTCGAGACTGCAATTTTCGAGTCGTCGTTGGTTGTTTGTGCTCCAGATTTTTGATCTTGCATTTCGGATAGATTGGAGAGACAAGACAACAGGACAACTACCTGAACGACCATCTGAAGACAATGGCTCCTCCTAAGAAAAAGCCACCAATCACGCTCTCTGCAGCAGCGTTTGAGAAGAGTGCAGCACCAGCGACCCCAGCGCGTCACTACCCACTGAGGGTTGTTGATGCTCATGTTCACATCTGGGATGATAAACTTCTTCCTCAGATCCAGTGGATCAAGGCATCCGATTACAAAGGAGTGTTGGACTCTGAGCTTGGATTGAAAACGTTCGAAACTTATACGAAGAAATTCAGAGATGGAGAGAGCAAGGAGGGCAAACGGTGGAAATCTGGTGCCAAGGCAGATGCGATCTTCTCTGGCATCGTTTATTTGCAGGTCGACTCGGATTTCGATGACAGCGATACAGATGGGAGTAAAGGAGGCTGGGACGCTTCTATAAAAGAAATAGACAAGTTCGTCCTTCCTTTATCTTGCCATCTGGATTGAACATGATGCCGTTCAGTCTCTGTGAATCGTCCATCGCTTCTCCCTCCGTCCCACTTCTCGCGATCATTCCGTGGGCACCACTTCCACACGGTCCGGAAGCTGTCCAGTCCTATATTTCGAAGCTGCTCCAGCTCCCGTCCCTTCTCTCGCTGGCACTCCAACACCCCTCTGCCACCTCTTCCGACGCGTCCGCTCAACACTCGACACCTTCTCCAGTCCGCGGGTTTCGCTACCTTCTCGACAATCCTACTGCTACCGCACATATGTTGGACGATGGGTTCATCACCGCTTTACAACTGCTTGGGTCCAAAGGTTACGTGTTCGAGGTCAACGTCAATGTCCAGGAACAAGGACTCGCCATCCTTGATCAGGTGTCAGAGATGGTGAAGAGGACAAATGAGAGTCAACCGGAGAACGAGCGCACGAAGTTTATCATCGACCACTTTGGAAAGCCCTCCCTCAAAGGCACACCGACCAACACACCACAGTTCTCATCTACCAATCCCCTTTCCGGTTACCTCAACAGTCTCTTTGAACTCGCCCTGCAATCCACAGTCTATCTCAAGCTCTCCGGACTGATTAATGAGTACGAACCCTCGTTGGTAAAGAAAGCTTTCTCCGACTTCTCCAAACGAAACTCCAATCCTGCTCTCTCCCACTCCCCTTCGGTTTCGAATCTTCTATCCGACGGGAATACCGTCCCTGAAGCCGGAGAAATTGATGCGGACTCTAAAGCGAGTGCCATCGACGGGTTCCAAGAGATGAAGAAATTCCTCAAGCTGGTGCTCGAGCCTGCGCTGGAGAGCTTTGGAGAGTCACGGATCATTTTTGGGACTGATTGGCCACGTAAGTTCCCCCTCCTTCATAATACAACTGCTCACTGAACGCTCAATCAACTGATCAGGATATCGCACTTTCCTCTTCGACGAACCCAATCAAGAGTTGCGTCTTGAGGAACTTGCATATGAATTTGAGCTGGCGTTGTACCGCGAGACCCTGGTCGAGATTGGGCTGGAAGGTGAAGCGTTGGATAGGATTTTCTTCCTTAATGCGAAAGAGTTCTATTCATTCTGAGGGTTAAGTGACTGTGCATTGGGTTGGGTTTTGTGTAGCATCAAAATGGAGAGAAAGAAAAACAGACCTGTTATAAATCAGCTTGAATACAAATGAAATGTGCTTCTATCAAATTATCTGGGACTACCTGCAATTTGAGCTCTCCCTCAGTTGAATTGAATTCATTGTACATTCCATTCCAGTAATATTCTATAGTCCTTCGTATCCCACATTGCCATCATTTATGATCACGTCCGAACATACCTGTCCCATCATTAGCCTTGCTGTGTATAGGACAACTATCTCAACAGAACACATACGTTGCATCGATCTGCTTCACCTGGGGAAGCATCAACATCACCTTCCTCCGATACGCCGAGCCTTCCTCCCTCTGCAGTGGGTTTCCCTCAAGGTAGATGGTTGATAAGTTGGGGTTATGTTCCTGGGAGAGAGGGAGGGAATCGAGAGAAGACAATTTGTTATCGTTTGCCTGCCCGATCGCATACGATACGTCAGTGAAGGAAGTCGCGGCACTGCGAAGAGGGACAGACCCAAAAGTCCTCTAATTCTGTGAGATGGGAGAGAGGGGCGATGGTAGCAATTTTATTCGCGGCACAGTCTAAAATCGTGAGTTTTTTCTACGTCCCTTTCAGTCTCCACCAAGATGAACCAATAGGTCGCACTCACGTTCTCCTCTAGTCCATCAAGGACTGTCAACCCATTATGACTCAAATACAACTCCTCTAACTTCGTCAGCGTCCTCAGTGTCTCTCCTATCTCCGTGAGGCGATTACTTTGCACAGAAAGTGTCTTGAGATTGACCAATTCCTCCAATCCGGCTAAAGAAGTAATCTTGTTTTTCCCTAGCCAAAGCATGGTCAGCGTTGGAGCCAATGGCGATAGGTTTTCAATTTTCCGTAAGCGGTTGCCGCCTAATTCGAGGTATGTGAGGGAGGAGAAGGAGGAGAGATTCTCGACGCGGGAGATCTTGTTTTGGACAAAGTAGAGGTGGGTGAGTGTTTGCCGGAGGGATGATTGGGAGAGATGGCCATTTATCTTTTTGATCAGATTAAAGGAGAGGTCGAGACTCCTGTTCTCACCACTCATTAGCAAAATTCGAAATCTGAAAATCAGCAAGGGAGACCAACGTAAGTTTTGGGAGGTCATCCAGTCCTCCGATTTCCTTTATTTTGTTGTCATATAGATCGATTTCCTCCAACTCCGGCAGATTGGATAGAGGCGCCAGGGGTTTGTCATCTTCTCCTTCGGAAAGGACGAGTGTAGGAATCTCATTTTGGCGTAAACAGATCCTCTATGGCTGGACTGAGGATAGCAATCAAATAGAAGGGAGCATTACGTACTTTCAGCTTGGTGAAGGGACGGAAATCTAAACCCTTGAGAGTCTTGATTCGTGCATGGGTGAGCTCAAGGTCTTCACTGTCTAGAGGAACTCCAGCAAGTACGTGATCTGAGGTCTCTGCCGATCCGCATACAAATTACCACACCTGCATCATTTAATCCAAAACCACTCACCAACATCACCATTTTCGACCTCGGAAACGCGTTTCTGATCCTCAAACGCCCTCTCGTCCAACAATTTTTCCTTCCCTTCGCCCTCAGCCCCAGAATCTTCGCTGTCTTCCTCGTCCTCCTTCCGCCCTGCGGCTGGTCGTTCAGAAGTTGTAACATTCCCCTGAAGGGACGGAAATCTAAACCCTTGAGAGTCTTGATTCGTGCATGGGTGAGCTCAAGGTCTTCACTGTCTAGAGGAACTCCAGCAAGTACGTGATCTGATGTCTCTGCCGATCCGCATACAAATCACCACACCTGTGTTGTCTAATCGAAAACCCACTCACCAACATCCCCATTTTCGACCTCGGAAACGCGTTTCTGATCCTCAAACGCCCTCTCGTCCAACAATTTTTCCTTCCCTTCGCCCTCAGCCCCAGAATCTTCGCTGTCTTCCTCATCCTTGTTCCGCCCTGTCGCAGGTCGTTCAGAAGTGGTAACATTCCCTTGAACTGTTACCGCGCCGAGTCTAATTGCTCCACTTGCGCTGGATTCTGCAATTGGTTCGTTTACACCGTTTACGCTAGACATAACTGACAAGGCGCGTTATAGATCTGTCTAGGCAGGGTCTATGCAAGTGCGTTTCTGCTGGTTTCTGGTTTCCGAAATGAATGAGGAGTAAGATCCTTGTTGAGTCAGGATGAGATCAGATCATTTTCCGTCCGCTTTACTGCGTAAGAACAACAAAACAACATCCACACCCGCGATATTTTTTGAGAGACTCTCAATGACATCCCTTCCACGCTTTCAGCCGTTTATCGATGCCTGACTATCCTGATGCAGATGTTCCATCAGTACAGGCACGCAACCTCCTGCAATGTTGTTAGCAGAAGGAATAATGTGGCAAGTTTGAACTGATGGGATTTAGGAACAAAGGAATGGTCAATGTCACCGTTGTTGCTGTCGAGGTGAGCTATGTTTGGTCAGGTCGGGAGAATGGTTGTAATGTCTGCCTTTTCCTTTTCGAGTCCTGTAAAATTTTTACATTCTAAAGCCATTACCGCACTTCAGACTTCACTTGTTTAACGATTGAGGAAATGCTCTCCAACACTCTGGTTCAGGGACTTTTACTCTATCCCTGTTCCTCATTTTATGAGTAGCTAGATGAAAGAGCGCCTTATAGACACCGTCCAATCTGCCTCTTTCGGCCTGGTGGTTATCACGGTCATTTAAGGTGTACATTTAAGGTGTACATCGTACTTTTGCGTCTGTAGGCTCCTATGTAGAATGTTGGGCCACATAAAATGATACTACAATCTGAACTTGTGCCTCATGAATGTTTGGACATAATGAGGTGAATACATCTCTGCGATTCTCTCCCTCGTCCTCCCCGCCTTACTTGTAAGGACCTGGCAAGAGCTTTCATTCCACGTACTTTCGCCCCCGTCGCACCTCAAGGCCAATGCCGTCAATAGGTTTATTTCAAGTCGCAGATAAAAAGTACAATTTTTACAGCCAGGATTCAACTTGGTTGGGTTAGATATGGGAGAAACTACGAATCCACTGAGTTTACTGGGCAGCGATTCTCTGGCTTTCTACCCCCCATCGGAGGAAAATGGATCGAATCCAGCTATGAGCCAGTTGAAATTGACTCCAATAAACCATTTCAGTGTTCTTCTCGTAGCTAGACGTTATCTCACTGTTCTGCGTAGAGTCAATATCATACCAATTATGGTTATCGATATCGAAGTGCAGGTATATCTTATTTTACTATTGTGTAATTCAAGCTCAGGCTATATAAAGTCTAGGGTCCGTCAACCTGCGTGAATGTGGTTAAGATCTGCGAAAAAAGAAAACTTTAGTCCATAGAGTGCAAAATGAGGCGATTAATGCAAGAAGAGAGCTATATGGAACAAAAACAATGACAACGTAAAGCAACGAAGACTAAGAAAGGCTCGAACAGTCCAGTGTCTAGAATGGCCACAGATTTTTAAAGAAATTGACCGTCAGTCCTGCAGCACGGCCCAAATTGTAAGCGAACTCGTCCATGAAATTTGAAACCCCAGCCTCTTCCAAATCCTCCCTATGACGGAAACCAAATTTGCCTCCAGCCATTAAGGCGTCTTGGTATCCATGCGTCGAGTCGCGTTTCGGACGAACGTTACCTGCAGCGTTTGGATCGGCAGGGTTCTTCTCATTCAGTGGTTTGCCTGATTCGGAACCCGTCTTCTGGTGCTTTCGCTTCTTCTTCTTGTGCCGTCGTCGACGGCGCCTCATTCTTTCCGAACTACAAAACTCGAATCAGTTATGTGGCTTGCAAAGAAAAAAGACACGAACCAAGCACAGAAGATGATGAAGAGAAGGAGAAGGAGACCTCCTATCCCTCCTACGACTCCTCCAACAATAGCCCCAGTCGAAGGGCCATTGTCTTCTGAGATACTCCCATTTCCTGCGCCACCTGATGTTCCGCCTCCACCGCCCCCTCCTCCATCTCCATTTCCTCCTGAGCCGCCCCCTGAACTTCCTCCACCAGCTCCACCTCCAGTTTCGGAAGGGGATGCCGTGCCACTACCTGATATTGTCGTCGTTGGAACGGTCATGGAGTTCGTGATGGTATTGAAAGTCGCAGAATCGGTTGGAAAACCAGTTCTGCAAGATAGTTCCCTCAACCGCTACTCATAAAAAAATATGGCCACTTACCCAAAGCTACTACTCCCATTGCCTCCGCCGCCAGCCCCTCCAGTTACAGTCGTGCCACCGTTATCATCTCCAGTTTGAGTTCCACCACCACCTCCTCCAACACCTGTGACAGTACCCCCGCCAACGCCTCCATTTGTGCTCCCTGAACCACCAGAACCTCCGTTCGTGCTCCCTGAACTTCCAGCGCTACCACCTCCGTCCCCATCTCCACCACCACTTCCTGAACCACTTCCAGCTGTTTGAGAAGGATCATAAGTTGCTACAAGTAAAAGGTCAGCGTTCTTCTCTTAAAGAGAAGAGAGACGTGCTCGACGTTGTCGTGTGCCACCAATGTTCATTCGGCTCGTGTGCTATTGCAGCGGGTGGCATTTCTCGTTATTCTCGTTGGTACAGACGTAAGGGTATCGTGTAAAGGGAATCTAGCGGCCGTAACGCCTTGTGTGGCTTTGTCGTTGATGATTCTTGTTACTTTGGGAGTAGACAATCAATCAACATGGATAAACGTCATTTTGGCGTCCCTGAGATTAGGTTACATTTTCAAGATTGTTGTCCTTGTTTGGTATTTTCAAATAGAATTTCATAAAGTAACCAGCAATCAACAACTATCCAGTTGTGCTACTAGCAGGCATTATTTTCCTGACCAACATATTCACAGCTAACCTGCCCGTCATAAAGGATCACCAAAATGGCTACTGTGTTCCCAGAATTTACTCTCAACGACGGTCGCAAGATTCCGAGCATCGCTTTTGGTTCGTTGTTCCCTTTCCAGATCCAGCAAATACTGACCAGCGCGATATTTAAAGGAACCTGGACGTCAGGTGACAGAGCTGCTGGAGAAGTCCTGACAGCAGTGGACAAGTTTGACTTCTATCACATTGACACTGCTCAGGTAAGCATGTGTATCATGGCATGCTCCATTTGCAATGCTCAATGCACTATAGGTCTATAGGAACGAGGTCTGCAGCTTTTTATTGATGAGGAGCAATGCTGAGATTATGGAGTAGAATGGTGTAGGAAAGGCGGTCAAAGAGTCCAAAGTGGATAGGGACAGCCTTTGGATTACGTCGAAGTTCAGCGGTCTCAAATCATTTGACGACTCTCTCTCCGACTCCCTCTCCTTTGTGCGTCATTCTGGAGCTTAAAGTTCCTTTACGAATTTCTCTACAGATTGGAACTGACCACCTCGATCTCTACCTGATTCACCACCCTCGCGTTGCTGCCAGGGAAGGAGGAATCCAAGCGGCTTGGAAAAAGATGGAGGAGGCGCAAGCTGCTGGGAAGTCGAAGGTGCGATGGTTCGCTTTCAAGGCGTCATATCGCATGCTGACCGCATCAACTTCTCGTGTGCACAGAGCATCGGCGTATCTAACTTTGGCATTTCCGACCTGGAGGAGTTGTTCAAAACGTCCACCGTCAAGCCAGCGGTGAACCAGGTTCGATAAAATTCTTCCATTCGTCCTACGCATCCCAATTACTTTCTCCAGATCCTGCTGCACCCTTACGTGTATGCTCAACAAAAGCCACTGCTCGAGTATTTGGCCAAACATAAGATAATCGCTGAAGCCTACTCCGCGCTGAACCCCATCACTCGAATCCCTCGTGGTGGACCGCTGGATGCGGTCCTCGCCAAATTGACGAAGAAGCACGACGCGTCAGAGGATCAAATCCTTCTCGCCTGGGTCAAAGCTGTACGCTCTCCTTCCTCAATTCTTTTTACTTCAACGAGAAAACAACCTGATAAACGTATGATGTATCATGTTAATAGAAAGGCGCGGTCATCGTCACGACCAGCTCGAAGGAGAGCAGGCTCGCTGGATACATTAAAGTCAACGACATTAACTTGACAGAAGAGGATGTCGCTGCTATCGATGAAGCCGGAAGCAAGGGATGGCCTTTACAAAATAAACTGGAATGTGAGCCATCCTCTTGTTTACTCTTACGTCGACGCTGAACAATTCAACAGTGAGCAAGGAAGAAGAAGCGTTTGGCGTCCGTAAGTCAATTCTCGATCAATCTTAGGGAGTGCATTGCTGATCTGTTGTCGATAGCGCCTGCGTATATGGAGGAGGAAGTGCCGCAGCTTGATGCTTACGCTGGCCTCAAGAGAGCGGCGAGAGCTCTCACTGTCGGAGCTGCGGTCAGCTTCTTGATCTGGACGTTGGGAGGGAAGGGATGCGGAAGCGCATAGACAAGCGCGACGACTCAGTTGTTGAGCGGCCTAAAGTGTTGTTGAAGTAGTTCCTTAAATAGGTCGAGTGCAATCAAAACAGATTCGACGTTCATGATAAGGAAAGTTGAGTTCGAAACAATCAATGCAGCTGAACAGAATATGAACATTCCAAGCCCAGTCCATATGCACGACGAGAACTAATCAAAAGATAATGGAATAAGGAGAAAACTATGCAAGGGTGCCAAGCCTAAGGTCTGTGATGAAACTCGTTAAAGGGTCCGTGACGCTGGCAACAAGCTCTAGAGGAGGATATGAAAAGAAAATTTGTACAGAATGCTACGACCCTCCTTAAAGAATGAGGAATGCCATTCCAGCTACACCTGCGAGCGCCGCAACTTGGTTTCGCAAACCTGTGCTTTGTGCATCAGCCTTCTCTGCGGACAAGGTAGGAATCAGCATACCAGGAGTTAAGGACATAGCGGAGTCAACAAAGACGTTTGGAGCCTTGCTTTGCGGTCCCCCCAAGGACGTCGTGGTTGAGGGAGACGACGTCGTCGTCCTATTTGCAGACAGAAATGCATCAACGCCACAATCAGGATCCATAAGGAGAGGAACCCACGAATCCGAAGTAGTAGTCGTGGTCGTACTGTCAGTAGTTGACGTCGTAGTAGATTGCGTCGTAGTTGAGCTCGACGTAGTTGACGAGGTGGAAGAGGTGGTAGTAGCCGCGGTTCCCAGGCCAGCGTTGGCATTTGGACAAGCCGCTGTTGTCGCACTACGCGATGTCGAAATCACCACAGACACGATATAGACAGAACAAAGCTTACACCGTAGTCGCTGCAACGACCACAGTCCTAAAGGAAAAGTCGAGAACATCCGTCAGTTCTTCTGTCCCTATCCAATGCCAAGACACAAGCGAAATAAGACGAACTCACCCCGAGCTCTCAGTAGCACCAGCAAAATCAGTAACCACAAAACTAATCTCCGTTCCCTCCTCAGCAATATCGTCAATCCAAGGCACCATTCCAGGAGCAGCGATGGTGAAACTCTCGAGAGGAGTTCCAACAGCGGTCGCACCCTGATAGACCGCAAAGGTGTAAGGAGGGGTTCCACCAGCAATCACTATTTCCGCCGAAGCGATGCAGATTTCGATAGCTGACGGGGTTGTGATCGTGAGCGGGTCCCCAGTTGCGACTTGAGCGCGGGCGAGGAGGGGAAGTTGGAGGAGGAGAACTGGAAGCAGGGAAAAGATCATCGTGGCTGCAAGACGTGTGTAGTCGATCGAAGGAATACGTTAGAGATCAAAACAAAGCCAGAGTTGTTCCCAGCAAGAATAGAATGAGGTCGTCGAACGGATGAGCTCAATGTAAGCTCAAGCTCCTGGGTTCTTTCGGTGGGCGAGTAAAGCCGAAACACACGTGAGCGTATTCTTATTTTCCCTTGTCCAAGCTGGCTCAAAGAGTTTCTTCCTTTCTTTCTGTTCTCACATTGGAAAGACTTTAGAGAATGACATTCATACGTAAACACAACTCCACAGGGGACCGTGAACTAAACTGATCGATCATTGTTCAGTCTCGCCCAACAATTCAAGGTTCAATGCGCAACCAAGTGAAGATAGATGAAAAGGAAGATGGATTGTTGAGGTGTTCAGCATCATAAGAGGAGACAGTGGAGGTTTCGTCCCGAGTAGGAGAAAGTCATATATTCAGAACAACAACCGCCAAATGGAGCTTCACACAACAAAATCCAATAAGTAACTTGCGTGAAGCAAACCAAAAGAGTGAGAACGCAATCGAGAAAGGTGTAGAAAAATCAATTAAGAAGTTAGCTACGGATGGGAGGGAAAATAGGCCGAGGAAGCGACCAGAAAATTCACTTCCTGCGGAAAAGTCCGATCGACAAAGCAGAATCAAATAAGTCCTTCTGCGTCTATCAGTGCTTCAGCTTGTCCAGTATCAAAGATGACAGAAAAATTGATCCAGTTGACGTCCCAATGTCAAGCAGTCCGGAGTGACCTTGACCGCTTAGAGGACAAAAGCGGCAATTCCGGCAATAGCAGCAACGACAGAAATAACTCCTCCCTCTGCATTAGGCGTCAGTTCATCCAGATGAGCCAGGGTTGAAAGAAGACGAACGGAGAACAAAGCGGGAGTCAGCCGCAGAGTTACCACCAGTTCCGGAAGAAGTGGTGTTGGTGCTGGCGGGAGCAGAGTTGGTGGTGCTGGAGCTCGTTTGCCTGCTGGATGACGACGTGGTGGTAGAAGAGCTGGAAGAGGTAGTAGCCGGTGGGGACGACGTCGTGCTGCTGCTATTCATCTTGTTCACCAGTGGCTAAATGAAGAAACCAGGTCGCTCACGTTGTGGCCGCTCCAGTGGTGCCAGTGCCGGTGGTGGCACCTGTGGTGGCACCGGTACCAGTAGTCGCTCCTAAGCACGCACTAGAGGTTCCCTCTTGAATGGTCAATTGGCCAGAGAAGTTCTGCTGTCCATTGGAGTCTCGGATCGCCAAGGTGACCTACAAGGATGAGTCAGAACCAGAGGACTCGGCGATGGAGTAGCGCCTCACAGTGGTACCAGCGGGAAGGTTGACAATCCAGGTGTAAGTGCCAGCAGTCGCCTACGATGGATTGTTAGTCACCGAGTTCACAACTCTGTACCAGTCACTCACTTGATCGGGGAGGAGCTCAAGGGCTGTATCACCAGAAACTATGTCACTCCGAGCTAAAGATAGCTTGGCAACAACTTACGAGTTGCGCTGGATTGGCCACCCTTCACGATATTGTAAGAACATGTCCGTCCAGAAAGGGACCAATACTCACAGGTAGAACCGAGATGAAATAAGGTGCGACACCGGCGCTAAAAGTGAGTTGGGCAGGTTGACATTGGACCAATCTTCATCACAAAAAATCTCACGACCCCATTCTTCAAAAGAGGAAAGGATAGCGCACGATGAAGGGGTCTGAATGACGGGTTGAGACTGTCCGAAAACCAGAGTGGGGACGAGCGACAGAGCTACAGAGAGGGCGTTAATTTTAACCATTTTCTGTTGACCAAATTTCATCAGCTTCTTCGCTCTTTGAACGACGTCGAGGGTCGAGAACAGTAACGAGCATAACTTACGATTTTGGATGTCAAAGGGGATCTAGGAGCAAGCTGCTTGGTGGATCACGGACTGAACTGAAAGAAGTTTCCACGAGGCTCTCTTTATATCCCGCAGCGGAGCCGTTACGGCCAATGGCCTCGCCGGATGTCGAGTGACGGCAATTTCGCGGGGGCAAATTTATCTTGGCTAGTGCATTGTGCAGGCTTGTGTTTTGAAGTTCACGAAGAATCAGATGAAGAAGTTTTGAAGAGCCTTGGACAACTGACAGGCGGGAGAGCTGGCTGGCACTGGGAGGGTTGAAAAGTATTACTTGAACTTTGACAGTAGTGGAAGCAATAATGGCTCTCCACCGCAATGGTTCTGAGAAATGGCATGCACAGAATGTCACATTTCATAAGCGCAGTGAAGGTTGTTCATGAGAACCATAGATTGGTAGGCATAGACAAGGAGTAAACAGATTTCGTCCCGAACACCACGCTTAGTAGAAGGTGGAAGGCCTCTTGGCGACGAAAAGAGATCGGCTTTTGACGGCACGGTGAGGGAGAGGGAAACGAAGTTGAGGATCGAGGAGTTGTTTGATGTTTGCCCGGCGGACGTCGCTCGTCTTCTCCAACTCTGTCACTCGAAGAATCTGCTTTCGCCATTAACCGACACAGCGGAATTGAAGCTTAGGATAACGAACCTGGATGGATCTAAAGCGAGCGCGATGACGAGCAGCCATGTCCTGGTAGAGGGACTCGACGGCATCAGCTCTCGAGAGCTCCCTGAACTCCTTGTACATATTGTGTGTTCCAGAACGAGAGTCGTATCGCAGCCAGATTCCAAAGTTCTTCACTTTCTCGGGCTTTTTCTCGTGAATCTTGCAACACATTTCTCAACCATTTGCATGAACCTCGAATAGAGAGGCGTACTTGATTGATGGAAACCAACTCTCCATGAGCCTTCTTGATTTTTCGCAGCTTCCTCAAATAATACCAGAACCTCGACTTGGCGACCACATCGTTAGGAGCAAAGATGCGCATGCGGTAAAGCTTTGGGGATGCATCTTTCTCATCAGGGAGCCTTCTCCCGATGACCTGATATTCTTTTGAGGAAACATGTCAATGACAGCACGGAGAGGTCGCAAGTGAGGCTTGGAAGATCGGTTCGAAAGAGCTTGACATTGCCTCTCCTCGCCCCTTTGATCTCCCAGACAAATACCGAGACAGAGCTGACTGGAACATACCTTGATATCTGCCAACCATAATTCTTACCAACCTTTTCGCTTTACCGTTACTGCCTGTCCAAGAGGAAAACAAAAGCCACCTCCCTAACCCTAAATTCAACTTTCACCACTAAAGTTCGATCACAATTCCGTCCGGCACGCTCCGTTCATCTGAACTGACTGAACGACGATCAAGGTTGCTTGAGAGATGTCTTATTTCCTGCCCCATTTGCCCTCTGGATGGCATGTAGACCAAGCAATTGTAGTAGAGGAGACCAGGGTGGTGTGTATTAGATTTGGGCACGATTGGGTGAGCATGCTTCTTCCATTTCTGTTACGTACGGGTGGCGGGTTCTGGAATGCCAACGATTTCTGTCTGGGGACGCAGGATACACAGTGCATGAAGATGGATGAGACACTCCTTGCCGTCTCTGAAAGGGTGAAGAACTTTGCTGTGATTTACCTTGTGGATATCACCCAAGTTCCAGATTTCACCAAGGTCTGTTCTTGCTTTCTGCCTCAACCTTCTCCTCTAATAGATGCTGGGCAGATGTACGAGCTTTATGATCCCTGTACGGTTATGTTTTTTTATCGCAACAAGCACATTATGATCGACCTGGGGACGGGCAATAACAATAAAATCAACTGGGCCATGGAGGACAAACAAGAGGTACAAATCTACTTTTTCACAGATAGATGATGTCTCAAGGATCTCCTTTATACAGCTCATTGATATTATTGAGACTGTCTATCGCGGCGCTAGCAAAGGCAGAGGTTTAGTCGTTAGTCCCAAAGGTTCGTTCCTTCTTACCCACTCGACAGCAGCAGTACCTAAGACTGTGCACAGACTATTCCACTCGCTACCGTTATTAGTGAGAGTGAGAATCTGTTCCAGGGAAGGCTAAAGACTAAAGACGACTCTGCCACGTTCGAGTTTTGGTTGTGTTTTTTGTTTTTTGCTCACACCTGATGCCTGCAACGTTACGCGTATACATACTAGTGATTGCCCCTTTTCGTTTGCCCTTTGCAGTTGAAGCCGTATTTTGTACCATATTCAGTGCCTCACGACATTGCAATGCAAAGATTCGGAATAGAAGCCTGGATCGATTCCCTGCAAACGGATGCTGCAACAACTTGCTATGCGTCTATGTAAAAATCTTCAATTGACGATCTGCATCTGCCAAAGAAGTACAGGGAAAAGATGAACAAGAAATTGGGAATTAATCTGAACGATTGTTCATTCGTTTGTAAATGTTGGATGTTGGGGAGGGAGTGTAGAGTGTAGGTGAAAGAGTGAAGGGATGCTATGTCCTGCACCCAAAGGGTTGAGGTGATAAAACCAACTCCCCTAGACGACTCGCATTTCGGGAAGCGAGTCCAATCACGTCAAAATCTGCCACGCAATGATACTGAACTGTTGAAAAGTGCTGAAAGTGTCCATCTATGCCAAACCATCCACAAATACTCTCCTCAAACCCTTAAGCGACAAGTCGGAGGAAGGCAGCAGCGGCCACGACAGCGAACGACACTATTTGAAGCTTAGTCTTTCTTATCCAAAGACTCAGAAACACATACTCGAGACGGTGGACGCAGCGGAGTTGTCATTCTGGGATGCGGTGGTGCCAGTGGTCGTGGCAGCGGTGTTCGTTCTGCTGCCAGTGCTGCTGGTGCTGCCCGTGCTAACGCTAAGAGGAGTCTAGTGAACGCCCCCTACCGAGAGGAACAACATACGTAGCCTTGGTGCTGGCAGTAGAGTGCGTGGCAGTGTTGGATGCCTGGCTCTTCGTGCTGGCGGTGTTCTGGGCCGCAGTGTCAGAAGCACTGGTGCCAGATCCACCAGAGACGGAAGCGGTGACGCTAGCACCGGTGGCGGCCGTCAAGCAAGAGTCGGAATTTCCCCTGCCAGTGACCATTTAAAAGAAAGTAGAGGATGGAGAGCGCAGGAACGCACTGCTGGATCGTAACCTGCTGAGCAAAGTTCTGTGCTCCGGTGCTATCGGTGATGGCAAGGGAGACGGAGGTACCAGCGGGAAGGTTGACCTAGTCCTTGCTCAGTCTTTTTCAGAGATCTGTTATGAATGGGAGGCTGACAGTCCAGGTGAAAGTCCCAGCGGAAGCCTGCTCGGGGAATCGGATGAGAGCCTCAGCAGAGGGTTGGCCACCCTAACAACCGGCGGATGAGTATTTTTGTCCACCCCTGATTAGCACAAGAGCATACGGGAAGGACGGAGATGAAGTAAGGAGCGGTACCGTCGTGGAAGGTGAGGGCAACAGGCTACCAGATGGCTGTTAGCAAGGAATTGACGTCAAGACTAAAGGAGCTGAAACTCACTTGGCACTGGACAACTGGAGACGAGGCAGGAAAATTTGTCAACAGGCGGGAAAAAAGGGATTAGGAGAACATACGGGAGCTGGGAGTCTACAGAAAGAGGAATTCAGAACCACTGACCCAGGACCACAGAATGGAAAGGATGGACTCACGTCAATGACAGGGCCACTCTGAGCGGAAACAACAGAAAGGATAGAAGCGATGGCAGAAAGCTTGGTGAAGGTCTTCATTGTGTCGAGATTGATGATTTTCTAAGAAAATGTAAATGCAAGCGAGCTCTTGACTTGAATAAAATGATGGACTTTTGGGGACTTTGTTGCAGAAGCCAGCCTATTTTATTGGCGCGCAGGCCGATGCGCAAAATCACGCGGCAGCGTCGCACTAAGCAGCTTCGTTGCCTTTTTCGATCAAAGGCCGACGCGGACTCGGGGCTTCATTCAGTCCAACCGGGACAACCAACATTAACCAACGTCAGCAGCAGCCGGTTGTTGCTGGTTCTTGATTTCTTGCATCCGGATTTGCGAGACTGGGATTTTTCTTATCTTGTCCAAGGTTGTATGCGTTCTAAGAACCGTTCAAGGTCTTACTCTCGTGAACTCCTTAAGCGACAGCTTGCGCTACGGCTAAGGTCAAGCAGGAACCAAAAACCTGCTGGGCACGCTGTTGCTTCTGTTGCTTTCAGTAAATAGATGATTCCCTCCCGAGACAAGAGGGAGTCACTGTTTATCCCGGGTTTCCTTTCAGTTCTGCTTGATCCTGCTTGATCCTGCTTGATCCTGCTTGATCCTGCTTGACAATGATCGACATTATCATTATGAACTCCTGAAAAGACAACATGTTGGCGACAATCAAAACTACTCTTGCCCATCAATAACAATTAAACAGTTTCAGCGTCGAACTTCGGCCTAATTTCCAACTTCCGTTGTGACTTGTATTCGAGGTGACCCCGCTTCTATGTAACTCGGATTGTCGAAGATTTTGCTCAGTCGCTTTATCACGGCGCAAATGTGATGAAGGGCCGTTCTAGGAGGTCTCCAAGTTGCGTTCTGGGAAATGTTCCTCCTTGTCTTGTCAAGCAGCAAAACGACGGAACGTACCTTGCTATCTCGCTAACATCAAGGAGCATTGTTCTGCTCCGACTCCCTCTTCATCTGCTCCTTCGACTTCGTCTTTCAGCGCTCGACTTCCCCCACTCCCCTCCAACAACAATAGTATCACGAAGAACCCGCAAAAAACGCGTTGACGTGGAAAAGAGAGAGGGTGGAGGAGCCTGTCGAGAATCAAGAAGTGGAACCAGTCCATCCCTGCTATTCCACCCCGCATCGCGTAATGGATGTGTCCTCGGTCTCAGGCTAGTGTTCATTCTCCTGACACAACTCCTTCCCAACAGCCTGTCATCCAGACCCCTCACTCCGCCTTACTTCTAAGTGATGTCTCTCATCGGAGGATTCGGCGCAGTGAAGTTGGCAACAATGTCACATCATCGTCTTAATCAAGGCACTTCTCCCTGACGTGTTTGCGGCAACGGATTTGCACCTACCCACGATGTTCCTTTCACAATCTAGGAGAGCCCTTCACCTTCCTACTCCGCACCCTCGTTGGAGATCATATTCCTTTCCACTAAGATGCTCTTCCAAGTTGCTTCAGTGATGAGAGCTCCAGCGCTCGAAAAAACAAACAATGTTGATATTCCATTGAGAAAACAAAACAATGTTTTTGAAACGGGCACATGACAAGTACCACGCGTACACTCCACGTCGTACGCACATTCCCCAAACAGCCCAACATTGTCAACGAGGCTCTCGTCCTCAGAATCGGATATTCACGACTACCGCCTCTGAGAAGCATCTCGAGACGTGAAGTTGAGTCCCATATGGCCCCACAGCCAGAAAAAGAGAAAATTCCGGTTGGCTTATATCCCTTGATGAAGGGATGCTATGTCCTGCACCCAAAGGGTTGAGGTGATAAAACCAACTCCCCTAGACGACTCGCATTTCGGGAAGCGAGTCCAATCACGTCAAAATCTGCCACGCAATGATACTGAACTGTTGAAAAGTGCTGAAAGTGTCCATCTATGCCAAACCATCCACAAATACTCTCCTCAAACCCTTAAGCGACAAGTCGGAGGAAGGCAGCAGCGGCCACGACAGCGAACGACACTATTTGAAGCTTAGTCTTTCTTATCCAAAGACTCAGAAACACATACTCGAGACGGTGGACGCAGCGGAGTTGTCATTCTGGGATGCGGTGGTGCCAGTGGTCGTGGCAGCGGTGTTCGTTCTGCTGCCAGTGCTGCTGGTGCTGCCCGTGCTAACGCTAAGAGGAGTCTAGTGAACGCCCCCTACCGAGAGGAACAACATACGTAGCCTTGGTGCTGGCAGTAGAGTGCGTGGCAGTGTTGGATGCCTGGCTCTTCGTGCTGGCGGTGTTCTGGGCCGCAGTGTCAGAAGCACTGGTGCCAGATCCACCAGAGACGGAAGCGGTGACGCTAGCACCGGTGGCGGCCGTCAAGCAAGAGTCGGAATTTCCCCTGCCAGTGACCATTTAAAAGAAAGTAGAGGATGGAGAGCGCAGGAACGCACTGCTGGATCGTAACCTGCTGAGCAAAGTTCTGTGCTCCGGTGCTATCGGTGATGGCAAGGGAGACGGAGGTACCAGCGGGAAGGTTGACCTAGTCCTTGCTCAGTCTTTTTCAGAGATCTGTTATGAATGGGAGGCTGACAGTCCAGGTGAAAGTCCCAGCGGAAGCCTGCTCGGGGAATCGGATGAGAGCCTCAGCAGAGGGTTGGCCACCCTAACAACCGGCGGATGAGTATTTTTGTCCACCCCTGATTAGCACAAGAGCATACGGGAAGGACGGAGATGAAGTAAGGAGCGGTACCGTCGTGGAAGGTGAGGGCAACAGGCTACCAGATGGCTGTTAGCAAGGAATTGACGTCAAGACTAAAGGAGCTGAAACTCACTTGGCACTGGACAACTGGAGACGAGGCAGGAAAATTTGTCAACAGGCGGGAAAAAAGGGATTAGGAGAACATACGGGAGCTGGGAGTCTACAGAGAGAGGAATTCAGAACCACTGACCCAGGACCACAGAATGGAAAGGATGGACTCACGTCAATGACAGGGCCACTCTGAGCGGAAACAACAGAAAGGATAGAAGCGATGGCAGAAAGCTTGGTGAAGGTCTTCATTGTGTCGAGATTGATGATTTTCTAAGAAAATGTAAATGCAAGCGAGCTCTTGACTTGAATAAAATGATGGACTTTTGGGGACTTTGTTGCAGAAGCCAGCCTATTTTATTGGCGCGCAGGCCGATGCGCAAAATCACGCGGCAGCGTCGCACTAGCAGCTTCGTTGCCTTTTTCGGTCAAAGGCCGACGCGGACTCGGGGCTTCATTCAGTCCAACCGGGACAACCAACATTGACCAACGTCAGCAGCCGGTTGTTGCTGGTTCTTGCATCCGGATTTGCGAGACTGGGATTTTTCTTATCTTATCCAAGGTTGTATGCGATCTAAGAACCGTTCAAGGTCTTACTCTTGTGAACTCCATCATGCGCTACGGCTAAGGTCAAGGAGGAACCAAAAACCTGCTAGGCACCCTGTTCCTTCTGTTGCTTTCAGTAAATAGATGATTCCCTCCCGAGACAAGAGGGAGTCACTGTTTATCCCGGGTTTCCTTTCAGTTCTGCTTGATCCTGCTTGATCCTGCTTGACAATGATCGACATTATCATTATGAACTCCTGAAAAGACAACATGTTGGCGACAATCAAAACTACTCTTGCCCATCAATAACAATTAAACAGTTTCAGCCTCAATTCCAACTTCCGTTGTGACTTGTATTCGAGTTGACCCGCTTCTATGTAACTCGGATTGTCGAAGATGTTGCTCTCGCGTTATCACGGCACAAATATGATGAAAGACCGTTCTAGGAGGTCTCCGAGTTGCGTTCCGGGAAATGTTCCTCCTTGTCTTGTCAAGCAGCAAAACGACGGAACATGCCTTGCTATCTCGCTAAACATCAACGAAACGAGCATTGTTCTGCTCCTACTCCCTCTTCATCTGCTCCTTCGACTTCGTCTTTCAGCGCTCGACTTCCCCCACTCCCCTCCAACGTCAATAGTATCACGACCAACCCGCAAAAAACGCGTTGATGTGGAAAAGAGAGAGAGGTGGAGGAGGCTGTCGAGAATCAAGAAGTGGAACCAGCCCATCCCTGCTATTCCACCCCGCATCGCGTAATGGATCTGTCCTCGGTCTCAGGCTAGTGTTCATTCTCCTAACACAACTCCTTCCCAACAGCCTGTCATCCAGACCCCTCACTCCGCCTTACTTCTAAGTGATGTCTCTCATCGGAGGATTCGGCGCAGTGACGTTGGCAACAATGTCACATCATCGTCTTAATCAAGGCACTTCTCCCTGACGTGTTTGCCGCAATGGATTGTTCGCAATCCGCACCTATCCACGATGTTCCTTTCCACAATCTAGCAGAGCCCTTCACCTTCCTACTCCACAGCCTCGTTGGAGATCATATTCCTTTCCACTAAGATGCTGTTCCAAGTTGCATCAGTGATGAGAGCTCCAGTGCTCGAAAAAACAAACAATATTGATATTGCATTGAGAAAACAAAACAATGTTTTTGAAACGGGCACATGACAAG